>OMKK01000543.1:20070-31531 GCA_900302305.1 Polymixia japonica | reverse complement strand
GACTCTGAGCCCATGTTGATGTTTTGGGAGACGTCGTAAGCAGGGAAACGATGACTAAACGTCAAAATAGGCAATCAGGGGTACCGTGCCGTGTTCCATCTGTAGCCACTCAAATCACCAGATTCCTTATGGCGAATGCTGGATGCAGATACCGCTTTTAAGTAGGCGCGACTTCAATAAGTCCAACCCTGGAAAACTTTGAAACATTTCTATATCACCAAAATTACCGGTAACCGATAGTGCACGGCTCAGGGCCATACTGCCCAGGCGATATTTCTTTGACATAGAATGAGCGTGTAGGAGAGTACTAGGAACCAGGAAAGTACTAGTACTAGGAAAAGAAATAAAATAAGCAGCAGGGTACATAGAAGGAATGTTTTTGAGAGCAATTATAGAAGCGAGGATACAATTCAAGGAAGAGAAATTGATTTAAGGTGCTTATTTCTGAACTCGCAGTACAAATAATTGTCCAAGTAGTCAGCACCACGCCCATGAATGATACAACCGAAAATCTAAATAGGCAGGTCCAAAAGCGAAAGAACAACAATCACCCTCATCCTTAATTCCCTTCCTCTGGAGCCGTTTATCCTGCTTGGAATAGACCGGGGGTCTGGAATCCCCAATGTCCAAAGCAGGGTTTACGAGGGGACAGAAGGGAGATGATATCTGGGCAGCCGGTCCCTCGCCAAAGTCGATCTTGGACAGCGGAGAGAGGAGAGACACTTCGCACCCCTATCCGATATGTATCAGATGGGCGCGTTGCCAGCGCGCGCTTGTGGCCCCCCGAGCCTCGCCGGTGACTTTCACCCGGGGGTCTCCGTGTTGTCTGGCTGCGGCCAAACAAGGCTTCCAGCTCCGCACCTCTTCTTTGGCTCTCGTTTCTTCCCCCTTTAGTTTAACGGGTGTGTGTATATGCTGTTGCGTAAAAAAAAAAAAAGGTTTGTCAAATTCTTCCACCCGATAAGCCAAACACAGAGGTGAGTAGTGATTTTTGAATGCGAGGAGAGAGAAGGGGGGGGGCGGTGAGACTGATTACTGGTCTGAACCAGAGTCAGAACAGCCTTTTATTTGGCGGACTGTAATTTTCCTTGTTTACTCATTCAAAAGATAACATTATTTAAGATTTTACTGCCCCGGTCATCATTTTTGCCTCATGTTTACATTTCATTAAAAACGTTTTTGCCAATTTTTGATGTGTTAACTGAAGTGGGCTTGACGTGACGGATGAGACGGTTCCTTGCTTTTCAGGTGTGGCAATACATCACACTGATGAGACGCATCTTCCTCATTGACTGTCCCGGTGTCGTCTACCCTTCAGAAGACAGCGAATCTGACATTGTCCTGAAAGGAGTAGTAAGTCATTGTTCCAGAGTGTGTGTGTGTGTGTGTTTGCGCGCAGTTTTCAGGTGCTCGTATAGTCCTTTTGACTCTTAATCCTCTACTTTTATCCACTTAAGGATTAACTGGTCTCATGTTGCAGGGTGGTTTTATAGGTTAGAGAGACCACCCGGCAACTGAACATTTATAGGTTTGATACCAGCAACACCCACTGTATCCATCAGCAGTCTGTCTCCTGACAAAAGTTTCCTTATACAAGACACTGAACCCCCACGTCATTGTAGGCCGCTCTGGGTGATTGTTGGCTTAACGCCTCGAATATATAAAATATAATTTCTCCAGGTTCAAGTGGAGAAGATCAAAAACCCGGAGGAGCACATTGGGGCGGTGCTGGAGCGGGCCAAGCCGGAATACATCCAGAAGACCTACCGCATCCCGGCCTGGAGCTCGGCTGAGGACTTCCTTGAGAAGCTGGCATTCCGCACTGGGAAACTTCTGAAGGTCAGGGTCTACTGTTACATGGTGGTCAGCGGGTTTATTCTGCCCTGACGGAACCACAAATAATCCTGAAACCCGTGTTCATGATATAGCCTAGTCCCCACTTCTGTTCTCCTTACGTTCACCGTCTTATCTTGGGAGCGTTTGGATTAAAGACGCAACTAGCTTATTGTGGTCCACAGCTTTGCGGTCTTGTGCTCGAGTGATGCATGTATTGTATCTTGTAGGGGGGTGAGCCGGACCTGCCCACAGTCTCTAAAATGGTGTTGAACGATTGGCAGAGAGGACGTATCCCCTTCTTTGTGAAACCCCCCGGACCTGAGGGGGATGCAGAGGTGAGAGGTCACAGAGTAAATAAGACGCTCTTTTACCGTGGAACAGAGATGCGCATTCAGTAGATGCCAGTTGTTGCCCGCCCACAAGTTTTCAATTCGACCACATTGTGTTTTGTGGTATTTCCAGGGCAAGGAGCGGTTACCAGTCGAAGGAGCGCCGGAGGCAGCTGAGGACGTGAAGGAGGAGCAACCGGAGGAGCAGGCCAGGGATGCTGCGGTCCCGGCAGAGCTGGAGGCCCAGCAACAACAGCAGGAGAGACAGAAGGAGCAGGTCCAAAAGATCTTGGCCAACGTCCGACAGAACTTTGGCAAAATCAACGTGGCGCCCGAGTTCAGTCACGAGGACCTGGTTCCCGTAGAGATGCCTGACCTGGACTTCTCTGACTTTTCCGGTGACGAGGAGGTCAGCGAAGAGGAGGGCGCGGAGGAGGACGGCGCCGCTGCCGAGACAGGTGACGGAGAGACGGAGGCCTCCGACACCACCGCCCCTCAGACTGACAAGGCCAGTGACAGCAAGAGTTCACGCGAGGTGATCCGTGAGCTGGATGAGAAGATTGCCAAGTACAAGCACTTCCTGGACCGTGCCAAATCGAAGCGCTTCTCTGAAATTCGGTCCGTCTCCTCTTTCCCAAACCTCACTTATGTATTGTCTTTGTTTTGTGTATTGCCTTCATCATTTTTGATCCAGTAAAGCCCAGCATGAAGCTGTCAGGCAGAGAGATGCCTTGTATTTTGAGTTGATCCATGCTACCCATTCCCTAAGCCCCAGGGGATTGGCGGCCGTTGATTTCGGCGGCCAGTCATTGGCCTGTTTTAGATGACCTTTGCATGTCATTGCGTTCTGCACTCTGCATCTCTTGCAGTTGAATTTCAGTTCACATATTAGATTCTGTTAAGTAATGTTAGTAATTCTGTGGCTAATTTAGTTGCTGTAAATTCAAAAAGTTCCAACAGGGCTAACATTTCTGGATGTACATGTAGCAGTGAGCTAATGTATGACTCTTTGCTTTTCTCTGGACAGGATTCCCAAAGCGTTCTCTGACGAAGTGTTGGCAGACAACAAGGCTAAACAGGCTATGCAAGCGCAAATTAAAGGTAGTCAATCCAAATGGTCGACATAAATCTTCGTTTAGTTGCATTAAGGAATGACTTTGCAAAAAATGAATTGGGTGAGACGTTATGGGTCATCCCAACCCAATGTCTCCCTCAGTTAAAAACAGTGCACATAGGCTGGCCCTAATGACACGGTTAGCCGTTACAGATTTAAATTGTACAGTTGGGTCGGGTTAACCTTGGGATTCAGTCAAACACTAAGCGTATGCCATCGCTCACGTTTGTTTATGTTTGAATTCAGCGGCGATCCAGAGAAGCAAGAAAAGGAAAGCTGAGGATGACGAGCCCGTCCAGCCGCCCAGACTGACATCCAAACAGGTATGCGGCACTCTTGTCTGACGTCAAGCCGGGCTAATGCGTCTGGGTAGACGCTTCAGACGAATGTCCACTCGTCTCGGTAATGCAACAGGAATGACGGGGAAAGGCCCCGGTCTTCCTCAGCGTCAGATTCCACCCACGTGTTCTCTGTCTCATTGTCTTTTCCGTCCTCATCTTCACCACAGAGACGAGCGGTGGATCGCGCCACGAAGGCGAAGAAAGTCGGCGTGCGCTATTACGAGACGCACAACGTCAAGAACAAGAACAAGAACCGAAAAGCCCCGGCGTCGGCCGCGGAAGGCAAGAACGCCAAGAGATCGAAGCGCTAGGCCGGAGTCAAGGCGACGTAATGAGACATTTCAAATAAATCATTATTTAAATGACCCCAGTCGGTGGTTGGAAAGTCGTCCTGATTGGAAATAATTGAAATTGATAGGTGGAACGCTAAGCGAGCGTTAAATGGTCGTTATCAAGTAAGCACTTGATGTCTCATCACAAGTGTCCTTCTGGAAAGTGACTAAAAAGGTTTGCTGCCTTTTGAGCTTTAAACTTGCTGTTCACTTCTAGCCTTATGGACTTCCACTGCAGAGTGAAAGTGGATGAATGACTTCTCATCCATCAGTTATCAATGTAATGCTCTCTTGAAGTTAAAGAGAAATGTAATTATGTTAACTGTACATGTCAGGCTGTTAACGAAAGAAATTAAATATTTGTGAAATACACCAGTATACAGCAATGTTTCATGTTTTTAATGAAAAATGAAAAGACTCCACATGTTTCCGTAGCGTGCGTTGGATCCATCCTTTGTCGTGGGAAGTTACTTGGGGGTAATGGTGCCCTCCAGTTGGGCCTGGGAAAAAAAGAAGATGAATTAACTAGTATTCATTTTAAAAGGATGACACATCTACACCAACTGCTAAATACGTGGAACCTTATGGTTTCAGTCACTACCATGGGAACGCGGGCCTGCAGTTGTGTTTAGTTTGTCACTGTCAAGCGGGAAACGTTTTACTCATTGGACTCGCATTAAGACTGTAAGACCGGCGCTACACAGTCCTCATGGTGTGCTTTCATGTAATTTCATACGGGATTATAAAGCACTTTACTTTGAGCTGCTGGTTGGTTCTCTTAAGGAACTGAATCTCCTCTGTGTGTTTCTTGTCTTCCACCTGTCGCCTCTCTTTCTCCCTCTTCTCAATGGCCTCGCATTTGGCTTTCTGCTCGTTCACCTGCCTCTCCAGGTCCCGCTTGTCATCCTCCAGATCAGAAATCTAGGCGTGTCATAAGACGCTGATGTTAGGAGCAGTTTCTTCCAGACTGAATGTCCCTGGTTTTACAGCGGCTGTTCAGGGAAACAGTGCCCTCTACTGGACACCCATCTGAAGTACACGTAATTGGCTTAAAATGACGTCTGGTGGCTGTACGTGTGCATAATTATTTTGTATGAGCATAGGGGGGTTTCAAATTGAATACACTCTGCAAGTATTGCAAAGTTTTTAAATACATCTGTGTGTCTTTTCATTTATCGTATTGATCTGGACATAAATTAATATACATGTCTGTGTTGATAACCTTACCATTTTCTCCATGGCATACTTGCCCTGCTCAGCCTGCAGGGCTTTCCTCATGCCAAAAGCCACACTGCTCTCGTACAGCGTCTGGTAGGCAGCTATGGTCATGCAGATCTCATCTCTCACCCGCAACAGAAGCAGGCCTCTCTCAGCGCAGTTAATGGTCACCTGTCTGATCAGCTCATCTAAAGAGACACACAGGACCTGATATCTTAGACTGAATAGACGGGGGGTGAGCCTCCATTAGAACATAGGATCGTGGCAACCCACCTCTAACCAGATAACGATTACAAAGCAGATCCTAACGGATGCATTTTCTTCATGTATCATCCATGTATAATACTGTACCTTCACTGATGGTTATGACTTTGGGGGAGGGGATGGTGACTCTCTTTGTGTTGGGTGAATGACTGGAATTTCCTGTCTAGATTCCATCCAATATAGTAACCCCAGGGAACCTACGGTATCATTAATATCCACATCCTATTCCTCCTGGCCAGCTTCCTCCTCCTTACCAAAGCACTGGGAGTAGAGCTCCCTCCGGACAGGGCAAATTCCCGTCTCTCTGGCCTGCTTTTGCCGCAGCTGCAAGTCCAGCTGATCCTGTAGGTGCACCACATCCATTCGGGTGCAAGGTGTGCTGGACACCTGCTGCACCCACAGCTGGCTGTCCTCCAGCCATTCCCTGCAATAGTAACAGTTGGTTTATATGATAGCAGCTTAATATAACATAACGCCTGTACTACAGCTTAATAGGTGAAGGGCAGGTAACTAACCAACTGGTCATATTGTCTGATTAATCCCAAAAGTTGCCAGTTATTACTTAACTTGGGCCTGTTTCTATGGCGTGACCTATGCCAATACAAAATGTAAATAAGAAATGCCATACCTGGGTGGAAGGATGGCATTGAGGATCTCCTCGTTTTCTTGCTTGATGGAATCTGCTGCAGGTGATTTAGGTTTGGGAGGTGGTGGGACAGGACCTGCAGGCTGCTGGGGGCTCACTCTGAGTGGGCGTCCCTGTAACGATGAAACCGTAAGAAGTGTGAGATATTTGATTGACCTAGCTATATTTTCTTTTCATAGAAAATGACGAGTTTGGATTCCTTCCTGGCTCGAAAATATAATATCTCGAATATCTAAGTCTTTGTCAATGTGTCGTTGGGTAATTATTATTATTGTTATTATTGTTATCTACTAGTCCCCCCCCATATTCAGTCCCCCATCTCTGAACGTTACCTAGTTAGACAAACTTACCTTTGGTGATTTTCTATCTGTGTTTCTGCTCACTAGAACTGGATTGTCGTATTTCAGCAAAGACTGGGTCGGGGGGGTCATTGTGTTGCTTTGAAAATATTAAACATATGCACTAAAACCTCCACCGATTTGTAACTAAAGTTACAAAAATGTTTAGTTGACAAAGTTAGAGTCTGTTGTGTTCGTAGTCATGGCAACATCATCACGTTCAAGCGCTTCATGTAAATATCTCCGAGTTGAAGCAACAATTCACAAATCTATAGTTAGAGTTTATTATTGTTATAGTTGTTGCCCATACTATAAATAATGAAAAGGGAATCTACGCATTTTCCGTTTTTGTGTAAGGATTTAAGAATAAGATAGAGCACAGACGCAAAGGTACAGCGGAACCAAAGTTCACGAAAGACTCTGGTTATGCCGAGATGTATACTTTACGTACGACAGGAACCGGAAGTATGTCAATATCAGTACAATAGCAGAACTTTCTTGCCGTGTGTTTTGGACTTGTTCTATCAATTGTACACATTCTGTGGTTGCCACGATGCACATTTAACCAAACCGAGACTGAAACAGTGGTGTTCCTTTAGGATGGACAAAGAGAAGAGACACCGCAGAGGGGAGTCCCCGACCCGGGAGAGCAGAGTGAAGATAAAGCAGGAGAAGCTCAGTCCTGCTAGGCCACAGACATCACGTCGCTCCGCCTCCGCACCCAGATCCACATCCAGACCAAGATCCACATCCAGACCCAGATCCACCGGTAGCTCCAGTCCTCCACCGCCCAGGAGGAGAACCAGCAGGTCGGCTGTTAACTGAGATACTGGTTCAGTTGTTGTCGGACACATGTTGGCCGGCATGTGGTCTTTTGTGGGCGTAAGCTTCGCTTGCTAGCAAGTTACCAGGCAAATATGGCTGGCTAGCGGACCCCCTATGGCTGAAAATAATGTTTTTGTCAGCTGTTCTTTGAACGTTATTTCCTCAGATAGAGCCCAGATCTTGATTTTTTTTTATTTACCTCTCTTAATGGTAAAGCACTCAATAATTTACAAGTCCAAAATGCAGCAGTCAGGCTGTTGACTATAACTAAAATATGAAAAAACATAACACCTGTACTGGCTTCCTTACACTGGTTACCAGTCAGTTTTAGAATTGATTTTATTAATGTTACTTACTTTTAAAGCAAGACACGGATTAGCTCCTGATTATATTAGTGAACTTTTAATACCATAGACCACTACTATAGACCTGTTGACTGTTCCAGAGTCAAACCTAAAATCCAAAGTTGCTTTCCTGTGCTTTCTCCGTCAAGGCACCTCGGCCTCAGCCTACTATTAAATGTTAAATGGCCTAACTATAACAGTTTAGTTAATATTGTTTGTGCTCTAAATGCAGATCACCTGCCAGGACGAGGGATCGCTCACCAGGTAGGAGAGAGAGATCTCCCGTCAGAAGACACAGCAGATCCCCCAGAAACAAGAGGAGTCGAAGTCCCCACCGTGGTGCTGATGTCAAAATAAAGCGGGTGATTCAGTCATAAATGATCAATAAAAAGATGCAGGACTATAGTATGAGAAAGGGGGACAGAAATGTTGCTCCTAACTGGCGGAATATTTACCACTGGCCGTCATCTTCACAAGTCTCATTGTAAAGAACGTTCCACGTTTGTTCTTGAATAATAACAACTGAATTGCTACGTATTTTTCCAAACAGGAACGGGAGGAGCACCGGAGTAGCGGCGATGAGCGTCGGAGGCGGGCCGACCAGCCAGAGGAGAGACGTAGCAGGTGGGAGTCAGACAGGCCTCGGGAGAGAGAAAGGGAGAGGGAACGTGGGGGGGAGAGAAACCGCGAGCGAGACGGCCAAGCCTTTCAAGAACAGCAGGCCGAGAGACGGCAGCACAACGAGCGCCGCAGAGAGAACCGCCAGCGGCTCGAGGAAAATCCGGACGACCAAGCTTTTGGGAGGCCTCAAGAAGGAGGTAAGGGAAGCGACACCCCGCCGGCTGACAAAGAAATGCCCAACTTTGAACTGTCAGGGGCGCTCACGGAAGATACCAACACATTTCGAGGGGTGGTCATTAAGTACAACGAGCCACCCGAGGCTCGCATCCCCAAGCGCAGATGGCGACTTTACCCCTTCAAAAATGATGAGCCCCTCCCAGTCATGTACATTCATAGACAGAGTGCCTATTTATTGGGGCGGCAGAGGAAAATCGCAGACATCCCCATTGACCACCCATCTTGCTCCAAACAACATGCTGTGTTCCAGTACAGGTAAGAGCAACAATCTGCAAGTAGACTCTATTACTCAGTGGTATTCTTTTAATACTAGCCCTTGGTGATGGATTGATTGTTGTAATATTATTTGAAATAAACATACATTCAATCTGCGTCAATCCCATTTGGCGACTGTGGTTGCACTGTGGGTAACGTAGTTCTGCTTTGTCTTTTTCCGCATTCCACCAGACTGGTAGAGTTTACACGCGCAGACGGCACCTCAGGCCGCAGGGTGAAGCCATACATCATTGACCTGGGTTCAGGCAACGGCACCTACCTGAACAACCAGCGCATCGAGGCCCAGCGCTACTACGAGCTCAAAGAGAAAGACGTGCTCAAGTTCGGCTTCAGCAGCCGCGAGTACGTCCTCCTGCACGAGTTCTCCGACACAGCGGAGGTGGACGCCAAGCAGGAAGAGGACGACGAGGGGGTCGATGAGTAAACCACGGCCACAAGGGGTTATCGTCGGTAGAGATTGTCATTATCACTGTGTAACGAATGGCTGTCTCCACCACGGTCAGTGGGACAATGAACTGAACTGATAATGTGGGACTCAATGAAACAAATCCAAATGGCGGAGCAAGGTTGGATCGTATATTCTGTTGTCATAAAACAGCTGCTTTAACCTGCCACAACTGTCTCAAAGAAGACCCCCTATTCTCAGGTCGATTGCATCAATTCCGTATAATGACTGTGATCAAAGAAAGATTTTTTTTTTCATTTTTTTTTTTCACATCTAATAGTGCTTACGAGAAACACAAGTGCTTAGTGCCAGATGTTATTATCTTACAAATAAAATAGGTAATTATATTTTTGGATCGCAGCATTGAGTATAGCTGAAGACTATCCTAAAGTATCCAGGCTGTATATATAAATGTAAAAGATATGCTGAATGTGAGTCACTGCTTAAGGTCGGTAAACATACTACTTGTATTTGTATTGCCTTTTTTGTGGTGTAGGGAAAATGCAGTCTTTGCTGTTTTGACGTTCCTGTAGATCATGCAGTGTGCATTTAATGAATAATCCCCTACAAGGTTTTATTTTTACTCTTGTGAAGCCTGCAACATTCATAGTCTAGTTTCATTGTTTTGTATTGTAAATAAAAACTGGGGAAAAGAATGTTGTTTAATTTCTTTATTAGCTGTTTATTGTAGCCACCTCTTCAGAGCTGCGCCTCTTCAGAGATCCACACGCAAATGTAGTAAGAGATATGAGGTAAGTAAAGTTAATCTGACATATTCCCATGTGAGTTATGAAATGAGTGCAAATAAACTGACTTGAAAAATTGCGAAGAAAAAAGTAATTGCTGTTAACTGAAACTGGAAAAAAGTGCCATTTGACAAGGTCATGCAGTTTTGTGTTTATGTTTGGTGCCATTGCGTGGTAATGTTGTCTGACGTGGAAACCCGTGGTAAATAATTTGACTGCCCGTTTATAGTTCGAGTTCAAGTTTATTGTCATGCACAGCGATTACAGAGAAGCAGTCCTTGGCAATGACATTCCTAGGTCTCAGGACTACTGCAATACACATACAGTGTAATAAAGTACGGTTATACGACACTGTTGAGGAGTAGATGCAGTGGAACTGCTTTTTTACAAAGAGATAAACGTATTTCATGTCACCAGTAAATTATGGAATTAAGCAAAATGTTTAGTACTCTTGACTGCATGAAATATTAGATACAAATACGTATGAGTTAAATTGCGCAATTTGTTTTGGCGTTAGTAACAGCGCAGTATTGAAATGTTTTTGTCAGCTTTGATTTCAAAAGGTAGATAAATAGTCCACCGTCACACACATGTAGCTACTGGTGTCCATCTGCAGTGGGAGCTAGTTTCCCCACCATACCCATTGTTGAAACTTCATGGGCTAATTATCTTAAAAGGAAATTAGAAACAATTCTGTTATAGCCTCGTAAACACGAATCAAATCCCATTTTAAAAAGCCAGTCTAGCATGACTGAAGGGTGTAATTCCAAAATGCTACAGTAAAATTTCTCCTGCCTGCTGGCATCAGTCAGAGACACGTTGTCACTCCCAAAAATGCCCATACACTCCAATATGGTGCAACGGTGAAATCCTAAACGGTAAACCTTTTGAGAGCAGGCCTAAGCCTATTATAACATGATTAATGTAATTGCTGAGTCAACAAAAAAAAAAAGTATAACCCAGAAAATCATATAAAAGTTTGAAAATGAAAAAATAAGAGAAGAGCGATAATGGGATGACGGATAGCATTACGCAGATATGTGCTTTTATCAATCACTATTAATAAATGTCCGACCAAATGATAACCAATGATGTTGAGTGGATGAAAAGGTCCCGCCACGTTCACGCCTGGGGGTCACATGGCCTACTTCCGCGTTCCAGCACTACTGCTGACAAAGCGAAAACAAATTTAGACGCTAAAATCAAATATAGTAGTATCTAATTGTGAGTAATAAACACGTCGCTTAATTCCACAATTTACATATTTAACAGAAGTTCCGAGTTCGCGATACTTTGTTAAAACGAGCTGAGCGCCATTCTAAAAACGTACCCCGCAATGTGCCGTGTAAACCTTAGAGTATATAACATGTAGTAATAATAATAATAATAATATGTAAAAGCGCAGTCAAATTCAAACGCCAGATTTTTTTTGACGCGTTGCCGCGGGTCTCCGAGCGGCGCGTAAGCGCTTACCGCGTCAGCGCAAGAGTCACGCAAAATGTTTCTCTTCCACTGTAAAACCAAACGAGTCGACGGGAACGTGGAGGCG
>OMKK01000543.1:1930-20050 GCA_900302305.1 Polymixia japonica | reverse complement strand
GTGGGGGGGGGGGGGAGGAGGAGGAGGAGGAGGAGACAACAACCACAACCGCGACGCACCTGGGGAATTACAGGATCTGTCAACCGAGCTGGTTTTTCGTTTTTAACGTCCCGTCGATGAAAACGCGTAGAGTTTCATTAAAAAGGGGGAAACATGTACGCGGCGGAGCGCAGGCGATTGAGCCTGCATGAGGTCAAGAGGAAAGACCCGGTGTGGGTGTCCGCTGGAAGTTTGTGGCAGGACCCCCTGGCCATGGAGCTCAGCGGCTCCGGCAAACAGGTCGTTTCTCCGCGGAGTCGCAACCGGGCGGTATCCGTGGCGTACATCGTCGTCGAGGACGCGTCGCTGCCGCAGACCGAAGAAAACCTGTCGCTCAAATGTCTGAAAGAAGCGTGCGCCGACGTGCACGCCGCCTTCAAAACCATTTCGTTTGAGAGAATTTCTCTGGGAACCACCGAGATCTTGGATATTTTCTACAATGCAGGCAAGTTCGGGCATGCTGACGGGTAAAACGGTGCTGACGGGTAAAACGCGCCGCTGCATACCAGGTGCGCAGACTGACGCGCCTCTTTTCGTTTCGTTTCGTGTCTTTACAGATGTTGCGGTGGTCGAGATGAGTGACACGTTTTGCCAGCCGTCCCTGTTCTATCACCTCGGCGTGAGAGAAAGTTTCAGCATGACCAATAACATCATCCTGTACTGTTACAAGCAGGGCGGTGACCTGCAAGCTCTCAAGGTATCTTGCAAAAACAAGCTTTGATGCGGCCATTCATCTGATGATAAAAACAAGCGTCCGACCTAAACACACAAAGACAGCCCGATGTCTGTCTTTTGTTAAATTTTGTTATTTGGCCTACTTTGTGATTGGGATCATTTTCCATGGGCAAATATGCCAAGAGAAGCACTACATTACAACGGTTAACACAATGTTATCAGATAACCTCTGATAAACAGTACCTGCCTCTATATCCGCTGCCCAACCTCACAAACTGGCAAGTGAGGCTTCAGTCCCACTGAGGCCACACAAGAATTGTGAATCTAAATTTCTCACTGTATGATTCATGCCTATGTATGTGAATAGAAAACCATTTGTGCTTATTCTCTTCCTTTAGGAACAGTGTGGAAGCTACACGTTCATCCCTTACGTAGTGTCGCCTCATGGCAAAGTGTTTGCCTGTGACGCTACCATGATGAAGGGCATCAAAGAGCTGATGCAGCCCAACTTCCAGCTGGAGCCCCTGCTCACCCCGTTGGTGGAAAGACTGGTACAACTACTGGACAATGTTCATGTTCAATCCAGGTCAGACACACACCTTAAAAACTCCATATTCATATCCCTTACGCCTTTTTAAATAAATAGCAATCATCTTGAATTACAAATGAATTTGCCCATGTTGTACCTAACTCTATATTGTACTGTAATGCTGTTTTGTATAATCAGAGAATGGGAAATTATGCCTATCTACGACTTAGCTGAGCACAAAATAATCACCTGGAATGTTAGTTTTGCTCCTTTCATTTTCATTTTCATTTTTCATTTTGCCTTTATTTATACAGGGGAGTCTCTTGAGAGCAAGCTCTCATTTTCAAGAGTGCCCTGTTAGCTAAATCTCGATTAGTTGATTTGAAGGCACGATATAAAGGTCATGACCGCTGTGCTCTTTAATAACAGCGAGTACTTCAGAGAGTCGATCCGGCACGAGATCCGTACGGCCCGGGAGCGGTTTAGTGGCCAGGCCCTCAGTCAGGAGTTGGCTCGCATACAGAAGCGCCTGGATACGGTAGAGCTGCTCACCCCTGATATAGTCATGAACCTGCTGCTGTCCTACCGTGACGTTCAGGTGCGTTTGTGTATCCGTTTGTGTGATCAGGCGTGATCTGCATAGTGTGCAAGAGCCTACCGTTGTTGACGCACTGGTTGCGCCTGTCGTCCTCCATCACAAAAGCTGTTAATAAGGAAATAACCGTGATATTTATGGAAACCTGC
The DNA here is from genome assembly GCA_900302305.1 of Polymixia japonica. Taxonomy (NCBI): domain Eukaryota; kingdom Metazoa; phylum Chordata; class Actinopteri; order Polymixiiformes; family Polymixiidae; genus Polymixia; species Polymixia japonica. The sequence goes on along the minus strand of OMKK01000543.1, from coordinate 18,063 downwards.
AAAGGTACTAATAAACTAACAACCAGTGCCAGACTGTTAACAGCTGTGCCAAGTATTGCATGTTGGTATAGACATGACAAATTAGGATACGAAATGTTAGAATGGATGAGTGGTAGAAATGACCAATTACCTTTTATACAATCAATTAGTATCGAATGTTGTTGTTAGTTCTTAGTAAAATCGGATCTGGTAGCCTGATAAATAATTAATTGTAACTCTGCTCTCCCTTGGTTTCCAGGACTACGATGCCATTATCAAACTGATAGAAACTCTGAGCAACCTTCCCATGTGTCTGGTGGCAGCGCAACAGAATATCAAGTTTCACTACATATTTGCACTAAACAGGTACCCTGGTGTCTTCCGTATGTCTTCCTATGTTTTGATAAAGAAATTGCTGGTGGCTTGCAGGATGTAAGCTCTCATACACTGAAACCGTCATGTCGGCCATGACCGCTGATACCACCAAAATCTTCTCCCACCAGGAGGAATCGCCCCGGCGATCGTGCCAAGGCCCTGGAGGTGATTCTGCCCATCGTGGAGTCGGGGCACAAGGTGGCCTCGGATGTCTACTGCCTGTGTGGGCGGATCTACAAAGACATGTTCATGAGCTCCGGGTTCACTGACCACGGCAGCAGAGACCAGGCCTGCTACTGGTATAAACAAACATCAGCATCCCGTTTAGAGCAATCGCGCTTTATCCTGCTGAGTCATTGTACCCGCCCATAAAAAGGTGGCATGGTTCCGTTCCATGTCCTCAGGCGGCAATCTCTGTTTGGGTTTCATTTCATTTTATGTTATTTTGATGTGCTGTCGGTACGCTTGCCAGAATACCGCATCAATAGAGGGACTGTTTGTGTGATTTGTTTTTTTTGTTTTGTTTTTTCCCCCCAGGTATGGCAAAGCCTTTGAAGCAGAGCCAACCCTTCACTCAGGCATTAACAACGTGGTCCTCTTGATGGCGGCTGGACACGAATTCGACACCTCTATCGAGCTGCGTAAAATAGGTGCTTTGTTCTGCCTAACCGCTGTCCTATAAAGAAACTCTGTGGAAACACTGCTATTTGCATGTGCATTTTGATGATTGATGATACCGGCTTCTATTATGTCAGCATAGATGCACCCAGAACATGAAATGTAATCATTATTGTTCATCCTGCCATTGCTTTACAAAGGTGTTAACATTCTTTAATATCTATGTCTTTTGGGTGGACCGCAACAGCGGGACTAACCCTATAAACGTGAATGTCTGTCACTGACTGACTGACTGACTCACTGAGTGATGAAGTTACACCATTGGTCGGCCGAGTGTTGGAGTTTCCCCGTTGGCCGATGTATCCGTTTCAAATGAAAAGCCCTGTAGTGACAAGGCTTTTGGCCACAATTTCACACATTGACCATACACGGTCCAGCCATGTACTAGGTTTTGACCTAGTCTTGTTAAATAACGACTGGAGCAATTTCCTTCTGGAATGGAAAGCATTTATGACATGATGACATGATATGGCATGATGACATATGACATGATTTGTATTGATCTATTATTTACATAATATGACTTCTGAAATCTTTCTCACTGTGTTGTGGTCCAGGTGTGACACTAAGCAGCCTACTTGGCAGGAAGGGCAGCTTGGAGAAGATGAAGGACTACTGGGACGTGGGCTTCTATCTGGGGGCCAGCATCCTGGCTAACGAGCAGAGGAAGGTCATCGAGGCATCTGAGAAACTCTACAGGCTCAAGGCCCCTATATGGTAAGTCTTGAAGCTCCCCTCCAGTGTATTTTGGCATTTTTAAGATATTTCTTATGCAATTTCCTGACAATGTTGATCAGCCACACTGTTCGCCAAATATTTTTATAAATATAATATTTGACTTATAATAACTTCAGTTTGCGCTCAAAGTTCAAAAATTTCAGCTGTTGCTAAAACGGAAAGATGACATATGACTATAGTAGAACGCTGCAGTCGTACGTTATCCTCCATGTTTTCGCAGACACACTGTCATGCCTCTTTGCGTCTGAGCGACAAACTGATAAACATCGTTGCGAGCTAGCTAGTCAACTTATCTTGTATTTTACCATAATTGTAGCATTATAGCCTTAGTTATATCGCCCTCCATTAACATGCTAGTGATGTTGACCTTGACACATACGATAGAACGGCAATGTGGTTGCCATGGTAATAGATTACACCGACTATTAACTATTCTCTTTTTGAGAAAGAACGTTAATCTAAACAGTAATCAACGCTCACTCAGGATATTTAATAACAACATTTTATCAAAGTTGGCTTTAATTAGTAGAGCACATTTGTTAAATTTGATTGATCTGATAAGAGCTCGAAGGCATGAAGGGAATCTAGTCTTGTTCTTTGTCATAGACTTCACACATTACATTCATGGAAACGAGTGAGTTTGTGTTTGTTTCTCCAAGGTACGTGGGCTCCATTATGGAGACATACATCCTGTACCGACAGTTCGCCAAGCCGCCAGAAGTGAGGCCTCCTAAACAGGAGACAGTGGATTTCTGGATGGAGCTGCTTTTGCAGGCCTGCAAACCCACCGTCTCTACAGACCGCTGCCCAGTAAGACAACAGCTTATATTACTGCAGCGGCACAACAAACGGTTAATCTTATTGGGAAGCACGTGTTGTTTGAAAGTGGCCTGACTGTATCCATCTGTACTATAAGCTTGCCAAGCGAAACTATAATTACACTTCCACTGTGCCGTGATGTGATCAGAAGTACAAAAACACAGGGAGGAAATAGGAAAACCGTGATCTCCCATTTGAACTGAATGGTAGTTGTGTGTTCAGAAAACCTGAAAAAAAGTGAAAAAAATGGCCTCCTTTATTATGGGTTAGGATCAGTACCTTCATATAGACACTATGTCTGTAATAGAATCTTAAGTTGGACTGTTCCATTTCAGGTTCTCATTCTGGAACCCAGCAAATTATTCCAACCCTCAATAGTGTGTGTGAGCGAGGAGGACGAGAGTCGCACGGTTCAACTGAGGCACGTCACGCCCTTAAAGGTACGCGGATGCAGTATTCATTCAGGAGTCACTTATCTGTGGTTTCTGAATGCCTCTCAGCGCGAGACAACTAACTTCTGTATAAAAACAGCCACTAATTTTCTGTCGATTGTCTCGCCGGTGTTTAACTAACCAAAATAGTGTGGACATTTCCTTTTGAGCGTCCCTCTTTGGAAAGAACAAGTTGACTCACCGCCCGAGGGCTGTTTATGCAATCCTCTTTTCATTTCTATGTATGTGCAAATACACCTGTTTGTATAGCCCCTCAGGCGTGTGTAGCTCAGTGTGTGTGGGTATTCGCCGAGCGAGTGTCTGGTTTTCCCGTGTTGTAACCTCGCCCCTGCTCCCACAGAAAGGACTGCACCAGTGGACTTTCCCGGCCTCTGCCATACGCGGAGTAAGGTACGGTGCAATAACGGCGTGTGCCAACAGCTCCGAGCTGTCCGCTTAACCGCTCTGGGTGTGTTCAAACCGGCAGCGAAGCCAAGGACCCGAAGGGAGTCGGGTTGCCCCGGGAAACCTTGGCTATCTGTCAGGTTTTTTTGGGTTGTTTTTTTTCCTGTCAATACAGTTTTAGGCTTTGTTGGGATTGCGTTCATTGATGTCTTTCTGGCTACTGATCAATGTCACAGTGTACTTTAGCCTCGTTTTGCTGGCTGAAGGGCCCCTTGGGCAATAACTGTTTTTTTTTTGTTTTTTTTTGTCTTTCAGTTTGTATGTAAAACATTGTCAGATGATGGCGCACTCAAAGACGATGTGACAAACAGCTTTTATCAGATTGTAATGCGTTGAGTGAAGGAGAAGCGCGCTTTTTAGTGAATGAAACCGTTTTTCTCCTATTTGTTTACACAACGCCATTATCATCTGGAAAGCAAACAATAGCTGTTTGCTTTCTTGGAATACGTAAATACTGTGTTTTAATCACTCTAGATAGCATGGCTGTTCAGCACTATTCCTTTCACGCTCGGTTCTTAATACTGTTGTGCTTTTGCCAGTGATGACAAAACAATTCTTATGCAATCACACAAAATAAATAGCCTGTGGGTTAATTCGCAAGCAACTTGCCCGTTTGAATAGTCTGAATGTATTAATTGTTTACCGTTTCTTGACCTACCCAGTGCCTCAAAGATTGACGAGCGGAGCTGCTTCCTGTACGTCCACTACAACTCGGACGACTTCCAGCTCTGCTTCCCCACAGTGCTGCACTGTCAAGGGTGAGTAACTGACAGGTCGACAGAAACACAACACTCTCTCCGTCTGTTTGCGTGACCTGCTGGTTGACTGACCGACCGACCGGTTGACTGACCAAGTGACGGACTCACTCGCAGACCCATTAACAGACAGTAGACGGAGTGCGGGCAGACGGCAAGACAAAAAAGATCAACCGGTGAAGCAGACGCACTCTGGTCTGTGGACCGAGGTAACGGGCGGAATGCCATTACACTGTGTCATCACTTCCTGTGTCCACCTTCCAGCCAATGGCCCCAAGACAGATGAATCGTATTCACAGCTACTCGAGGGGACTCTGTTGGTATTACTCAGAAAGGGGAAGAGTCTTCCGTGTGATGTGTGTTTCTCCTCTTTTTGAGGAAATTGTTACTCTAACCTTTATTTAAAAAGACAAGTAAACTCAGAACAAACTCCTGTTTACTATGCCCTGTCATGCTATCTCCCCGCCAGTTTCTGCGAGCTGGTGAACTCTCTGCTTCGACAGGCCGCAGCCCCAGCCGAGGACCCCAGTCGTCTCACTGGAGGAATACTGGAGGTCAGTTACAATCTTTTTTCCGACACAGATGACGTTCCGCTCTAGATCTATTCCCGCAACACGCTGCCTTGGGTATTTCCTCACCGTTCGCCGTAGTGTGTGCGTTTCATGTGTGCGGGCGTGTCTGTAAAATTCACACATTTTCCCAGAACCCCGAACACATTTTGTCATGTCAAAAGTCTGCGCATGAAACATCTGTTCTATCACTTCAACCCCACCCCCCGCTCTTCCACTTTTGGCGGTCGCTCATGAAATTCCTTGCAATTCCTCGGACTCTCTCTCTCTCTACTTTTCGATGTTTTACGCTCGCCACTCACTCTCCCATTTTCTCCGCAGTACGTCTACGAGACCACCGAAAATGGAGACAAGGTGGTTCTGGGCAAAGGGACGTACGGCGTGGTGTACGCCGGGAGGGACCTGAGCAACCAAGTACGCATCGCCATCAAGGAGATCCCTGAAAAAGACAGCACGTACGAGGCAAAACAATACTCACACAGCCCCACTGCTTTTTGCATTCGTACAGCGTGAAGGTCCACGGGGACGTTTCTGTCCCTTTAATGACACTCGGCACAGACTTGGCAGATAGACTTTTTTTTTTTCTTTTTTTTTTCCCCCATTTGTTTTCTCACAGGGTACGCTAGCTAAAACGATTCTCACACACACACACATGTTGTTTTGTAATGCCCTTAATGGGAGAGTACTTGGCAGTGATGTCACTGTCATGCTCCATGGCCCACAATGCTCTTTTGGAATAAACTCCCAGGGGAGATGGATGTGTGTTTATAGTTTTCCATTCCATGGTTACGGAGTTCAGCTCCGTAACAAGGTCCTATATGGAGCTAAAGGGCTAGATGGGTGGAAATCTAATGCCTAAATCGCTTTTTAAGCATCTGCAGTATTTATCTTGGCTCAGAGCTATCAGCGCAGTTTTTATCTTTTGTCTTTTTTGTAATATTGCAATCAATAATCTATATTATATATAACATTTGCATGCATGATAAAAGTATTCTCTACAGCCTAATTTACAGTTAAATATTTAGACTGCAGGTGTCAACAAGGGAGCTCCAGCAATTGAGTACAATCGATATATTGCAGCATTGGTCATTACGTCCCATTTTTACACTGGATGCTTTGGAAACCTGAGGTTTGGACAAAACCAGGTTCTGCTTACTGCAAACATCGTTACATCCCACACACACACGTGTAGATTTATTGGGTTCTTAATGTTTGTTAGTGTTCCTGTTTGTCCAACCACTAATACTTCTGCACCTCCGCTGTAGCAAACATTCAGTGTTTAAGCAGGAACGACGCCGGACAGGTCGTGTATACTGGGTATTCTGCAGTCTAAACAAATATACACTTCCCTTTTGGCTTTAAAGCCTCATGAAGGTAGGCTTCTGGTCTATTCCGGGTGGCTCTTCTGAATACTGCAACACAGACACACACACACACACACATAGATCAGTTAATCAGTTGTAGGTGCACCTCATTGGGCGGACTGCTTCCTTCCAGTGCTCAATCCCCGTCCCGCCCCGCCACGTCCGTTCACCAAGGAGTCTTTTCAAGATGGTCATTAAATAAAACAGCTGTTGTCCAGATTAAACATGAGCGAGCGCTTTGGGATGTGATGAACTGTCAACATCGCACGACACCTCTGTTGTTTGTTTTCTCGAAGCGGCAGGCTCTCATTTTGTAGGCTTGAGCGTGATCTAATGCAGACTGTTTTTTTTCCCCCCCACTTGTTTCTGTCTTTCCCAGGTACTCTCAGCCCCTCCATGAGGAAATAGCGCTCCACAAGAGGCTAAAACACAGGAACATTGTCCAGTATCTGGGTTCTGTCAGCCAGGAAGGTTTTATCAAGATCTTCATGGAGGAGGTACCTGGAGGTATGGATCCTAAGTTGGTGGTGTCATACTCAAAGTTGTTAAGAGTAATATATTAAATACATGATGTGATTATGCTGGCGCTTAAGCCCTCATACATTCATAATTTCACTTTACCTGTGGATGAATATTCGTTCACATTCAAATCCACCCCTGCTCACATAATAACACTCATTCCAACATCACCTTTTTTCTTCATTGCGTCTAGTAAGGCAACGCCGCTCTTGTCCGTACGCCCCTTTTCCAAGTTTATTTTCGAGAGATGTTGGTTTGGACTCCGCGGAACTCTGCGAAACTCTGCGGAACTCTGTAAACTTTGTTTACTGAGCCAGCAGAAGAACGGCCCCGCCCCTGCTTTCTGCATAGTTTCTAGTAAGAGAGCGAGGGCCTTGTTGCAACACAATGACGTTATTTAGCTGCCGAGGAAATGGACATCATTCTGTTCTTGTGTGTGTGTGTGTGTGTGTGTGTGTGTGTGTGTGTGTGTGTGGGTTGCGCATGATTGTGTAACTGGATTTTAGCATAACATCAAGTCGAAGGCAGTGATTAAGGAAGTGGGTGGTTCCTGTGAAATCCTGCTGACTGGAAGGAAACATTTTTATTTTATTTTATTTTTTTTACCAATTGTTTTTTATAATTACTTCCAATTCCAGTCCCTAGCTTCATTTGACACTGGAAGAAACATTTTCAACGTTGTAGCAATTTTGTAAACTCCACTTGTTGAAAATAGTAAAGTAAATGTTCTCCAATGTAACCACAATGGAAACTGTTTTTCTCCACCTCTGTCGTCCACCAGTAACTAAATTTGGAAAATGAATTTTTAACAATATAAATCTCAGTATAATATAACACAATGCATGTCTCCAAAGGTGGATGATGTATTGATTTCTTTTGTGGACAGGAAGTTTGTCATCTCTCCTGCGCTCCAAATGGGGCCCTCTGAAAGACAACGAGGCCACCATCACCTTCTACACTAAGCAGGTCCTTGAGGGCCTCAAGTACCTTCACGACAACCAGATAGTTCACAGAGATATCAAGGTCAGAACATGACTTATTGACTCTTCTCTTCTCAAATAATTCTATATTACATGAATGTTTTGGTAATGAAACATATTAATGTGGGGAAAACCATGTCTGTGCCACAGGGTGACAATGTCCTGATCAACACCTACAGCGGAGTGCTGAAGATCTCAGACTTCGGCACCTCCAAACGGTTAGCAGGGATCAACCCCTGTACTGAGACCTTTGCTGGTATGTTTGTTTGAATATTGGTATGACTGTACTTTTAGTGTTTTGCTGTTTAACATATATTGCAATGTGTGGCGCATTTACAAAAATCTATTATACGGATGTTAACTGCACTTTAATCACCTCTCGAATTATTTTTATTAGGAACTCTCCAGTACATGGCCCCAGAGATTATAGACCAAGGGCCACGAGGCTACGGGAAGCCTGCTGATATCTGGTCCCTGGGTTGTACCATCATAGAGATGGCCACAGGGAAAACACCCTTCCATGAGCTCGGAAGTCCTCAGGCAGCAATGTTCAAGGTAAGCAATGTTTGAGCAAAGTATTTGTAGTTGTAATTTTATTTTTCTGTTGTTTTTTTTGTTTTTTGCATTTAATTTATAATGTACATTTCATTGAAAACAAATCTCAAAGTACAAAGTAAACGGGAATCAACATGATATTTAAAGTTTTAAAGTGGCGGGTTACTTATTAGTTAACAGAAAATGCCTTTCTGTAAAGAAAAGTTTTTAGGCATTTGCCAAAGGATAGTTTGTTCCACAAGCCTGGGGCAGATGCGTAGAAAGCATGGTACCCTGTGGCATGCAGCTTAGTCCAGAGGATTTGGAGGAGCAGACTGTTAGTCAGACTGTATTCTAAAGATATCCAGCACCTGTTGTTATTCATGTTTCATTGTCTGCTAACATGGTTACTTTAAAAATAATAAAAAAAAAAATAATAATAATAATTCTATTTTTATCGTAACTCTATTCTTAGTTATTACTAAGTCATATTTAAGTCATAGTTCATTAATATTTTGGGTTTTGAAAAGCCGGTCGTATTCACCGAGAACCTGGAGTCCTTTCAACCAACCCTAAAAACATTTCATCAATGTTTTGGTTATAAAATGATAAGGAAAAGGGGGAGAAAAAAAAGTATAAGTTGATATGTTTTTCCAGAGAAATAGGTTTTCATTCCTTTGGTGTGCATAAACCTTGCTAATGAACACTAACAACTTCTGCCTGTCAAGTCCCCCAAAAAAAATGACATAAGCTTCTTAAAATTCAAAACTATCCCCGAATCTCCAACCATCTCTCTAAGGTGGGGATGTTCAAGATCCACCCCAAGGTTCCACAGTGCATGTCAGACGAGGCGAAGGGCTTCATCATGAGCTGTTTTGAGCCAGACCCAGACAACAGAGCCACGGCCTCAGAGCTGCTCAAGGACGGCTTTCTGAGGTCTTCCACCAGAAAGAAGGTCAAGGCTCCGCAGGAAACGGAACCCAATGACTCCCTGTCAGCCGGTAAGGTTTTTAGCACGCACCGCGCTTCACATTCGCAACGTTCCTCCTTCCTCCTTATTTCTAACGTTATTGCAATGTATCATCTTCTTCCTCCACGTTACTGTTGTCATCAGGGTTTTTCCTGCATTGTAAAATCTTTCCAAACCGCCCAAGAAAAAAATCCCCAAATTTCCATTTAAATCAGCTGAATTAAACCTGTTTTAGATGAGGAGGAAATGAGGAGTGAATTTTGATGCAATTCATTATCATGCATTACCATAACTCCATAAAATGTGTAGTAATCTTCATCACGTCACTGTGCATCATTGATATCGATATCGTGTCCTCGTGCTTCCACCTGTTCCTGTTCCGTGTTGTTCTGTGTTGTTCGGGTAAGGTCTCGCGTTGAACACGGACGCGTCTAACCGCAGTCTCACTTGTGTCGTGCAGCCGACTACCAGCGCAGCCTGTCCGTGCCCATCTCCATCCTCGTGGAGGACACGGACTCCTACACTGATGCAATCGACCTGTCCTGTTCCCTGGACCTCAGGAGGACCAGGGCGGCCCTCAGAGATGACGACATCGCAGAGAGCCCGCCCACCACCGGCAATTACCTGCCGTGAGTCTGCTTGTTTCCCAGATGATGAAATGATAATAGGCTCAAATACTCTCATTTAAACAACCAGCCTTCTGGTCCCACCCAAAAAGTTCTGGGTTCGATTCCCCCGTGTGGTCATAACTGTTGAAGTACCCTTGAGCAAGATACTTAACCCCTACCTGCTCCAGGGGGATTTTGGGGAATGTTCTTCACTCATATTAAGTCACTCATTGTAAGGATAAGAGTGTCAGTTTTATGCCAAAATGTAATGTAAAGATGGTTCCTTATGGGGCTGAACAAGATATCAAATTCTTATTGATATCGCAATTTGAAAAAACACATCATCCATATGGTGAAGACATTTTGAAATACACATAATGAATAAGAGAAAGTGAGTTTGAGAAGAGTCGGGTAGACGTCCTTCACTCATCCCCAGACATACTGGATTATATAATACAAGGAGATTGGTCATCTCTGGAAAATCCAACAGGAGACGGTGTAATCCCATATTGTTACACTTACATAGCTGGTGAATGTGTTCCCGCAATATACTACTGAAAGAGTTTTAGGCTACATGAAAAAGGAAATGTAGATTCTAAATTTAAGACTAGACCTTAAAAATTATCTTGCAGAGTCAGCCCTAGTTCCTCGACTCACCGTCGCTGGCAAACCACGATAAGGTTTCAGTAGACAGTTGCGTTAGGCCACATCCTGTACAGTTATTAAAACTCAAAGGGTATAATGCCACAGTGTTCAGATAAACATGTGTGGCTAAGAACGTTTATCTCACATATAAACGTCAAGTGGCACCAGGACCGGGGATCCATTTTTTTTTTTTCCATACAGCGTTCGTCCCATGTCCACTATTCTAATGTGTCTCTCTATCGCCCCCTGCTGGTCAGGATTCCGGAGGACTCTGTAGGGGACATGTGCAGCCCGGCCGCAACTGGGGAGAACATGGGTCTGTTTCTATTGAGGAAGGACAGTGAGAGAAGAGCCACGCTGCACCGAGTCCTCACCGAGTACATCAACCCCGTGGTCTGTAATATACAGGAAACTTTGCCTCAGGTACTTAGAAAAAGTACATCACAACCATCGATCACAATGTCATGTTGAAATCTGTCCCCAGTACCTTTTGAGGTGGTTATGTATGTAATTGGTTAGGTAACTCACTTAGGGATTGTGTCTAACTGTGTAATTATCATATGGGTATCGATCTTAACACGTTTTAGTCCCCATGAGCTGCTCTCTTAACAGCGTAATTGATTTTTAAATATATGTTATATATGATTATAATTTGCTGCATAACCTAACAGGCTGCTACTTTCATGGGGAATCAAGACCAGAGTTTGACCAAGTAAACAGACAGAGCAGCAGTTGGTGCTACAGTTCATATGGGACACAGGTCTTTTTTGGTGGCATTGTTGCCTCCAAAAAAGGTTTTTGGACATATAACTCCCATTAATTTGTAACGTGAATTTCCAACTAATTTAACAGAAATAAATGAATGACAAAAACCATATACATAGCATCAGCTTTAACTATTTACTGCATGGTTCCTAAATATATAACGGTATTTATAGATAGATGTGTTTAAGGGTCTTTCGGGAGAATACAAAGGAAGCTCTGTGTCTTCATTTTGGAGTTTGCATCTTTCTAATCAGTCTTTTTCACACTTTTAAAAAGCACGGCGGAGGATTGTCACTCACTGCAGAGCACATCTCGGAGCTGATTGGCTGCCTGCGAGAGAACATCCGCTCGCCGGACAGGAAGCAGCTAACCAGTAGCCTCCTGGACCTCCGGTCCACTCTGCTCGCCACCGCAGTACCGCTCAACAGCCTGCAGGCGGTGCTGTTCAGCTTCCAAGATGCGGTAGGCTACTTCTACGTCTATATACTGCCTAGATATTTCTGGAGGACTTAGCTAGCTTTAGCCTTAGCTATGTTTGTAAGATTTTATATTATTACCAACACAGCAAGGCAAGGAGGAAGTTACCATATGTTAGAATACATATTTTGTTGGAATATCAAGTAGCTTTATTATTATAGGAGTATATTCTTCCTGCATGTCGCCCTTATATTCATGTTACACGGTCTCCTCTATACAGGTGAAGAAGGTGTTGAGGCAACAGCAGGTGAAACCTCACTGGATGTTTGCTCTTGACAATCTGCTGAGACAGGCAGTACAGGACGCCATCACTGTGCTCCTGCCAGGTAGAGCTGGCCCCTAGTCCGTTCCATTTATCGGTTCAATATTTAGGACTGAATTCTGCAAAACGTTAACCTAATGAAGAACACACAATATAAAACATCGTGCTGGCAGCCACTGGTTCTTACAACTCCCGTTCATTTGTAATGTGAATTTCCTGCCTTATCCCTGATTTATTTATTTGTTGTTGTTTTTTTTTTTGTCATCCTCACGTGTGCCTCTTCCTTCCCTTTTCCACTGCGTCCGCCTCCCAGAGCTGAAAATCCAGCTGCAGTCCTCGTTTGAGACCGAGGACGCCGCTCCGGAGAACGAGCAGCCCGGTGAACCAGAGCCTCCCGTAGTTCCCTCCTCCGACCAGGTGGCGGCGCCAGCGGACGCACGAGAGACCGAAGCCATAGACGAGGCTCCAGCCGCGACCTACCCCGGCTCCCCTGCAGACCTCCCCCTCGTCAACAACTCTCCCCTCAGCGAGGAACTGAGAGACCTGCGATTAGAGACCAGAAGGTAGAGCACTTAAACCATCTTGAGTTTCATCCCCTCAAGACGTCCGCGCTGTGTTTACACGTCCCTTCGCGGCTTCGGAACCGGCCGCCATTGTTCTGAGAGATTTTGTAATCGACGCGCAGTCGTACAGAAGTACGTTGTCGCCCGTTAGTCATTTATGTTACTTGGTAAATGTTAGAATATGACTTGCTGTGAGCGAACAGCGCTGACATTGACAACGCTAGCTAGTGGGCGGCTCGCATTCATTGAGAGGAATTTGGAGATGTGCAGATTTCTGCTGGGTGACGATGACAGGTGGCACTTTGTTTCAGACTGCTGAGTCAGCTGAGCGAGAAGGAGAGAGAGTACCAGCAGCTGTTGAGAGACTCTGTCCAGAGGAAACAGGAACAGATTGACACACTGAGGAAGCCGCCAACCACCACCGGTAATACTTCCCACACAGAATTTGTTAAAGCGATGTATCAAGCTGTCATTTTGCTGTAGTTATGTTATCCAGATCTAAAGTCGAATAGTGTGCAATTTAGTAATTTGGTTAATTCAGGCGTTTGTTTGAACCCCCTCCGACCAAATTTCAGTTGGGGAAAAAAATCCGTGTCTGCTTCTAAATCCAAATAAATAAACCTAACAGTATCATTCCTCGGCAAAGCTCCTCGTGACAAACTACAAACGGATATCGGGACTGGTAGGAAATCACGAGACGATCACCTCAGGATCTGGCGTTAATCTAATAGCAGGACGAGGCTCAGCCCACGGTCCCGTCGACGAGGCAAGCTGCGGCGCGCCCGCTAGCAGAGCAGGAGACCGAGCCCTATCGAGAGACCCGGGGGTTCATCACTAGACTGACTCACGCCACCGTTTCCTTCACTCTCGTCCCAATACAATCCCCCGCCACACCTCAGCCCCAAGCTCTGGATTTCTGGCCGACTGGTTTCTACGACAGGTGTTGAGCAATGGATCACCGATGAATGAGTTCAAACCCGATTAGTCATTTAGGATTATCATTAAGATCTGCCTTTAGAAACATGCTTACTGTTTTGTTTTTGTTTTTTTTTGTAGTGCGGATAACAGTTAACACCATGAGTTACTGTATATCCGTCTGTTGGTGTGTGTGTGTGTGTGTGTGTGTTTGTACACGCCCCTCAGTGACATTATATGTTGAAACTTTGCGGCAGCAGGCGGCCTAGCGATTATTTTGATTTCTTCACACTGTAGATGGTGTGGCGCCTCCACAGAGGAGCTCAAATCCAGAGGTCAAAGCCCTGGTCCGCTGGCTTCAAGCTGTCCCTGTAGACCAAGACACTGTCGACAAGGTAACGGCCTGAAATGACAATCTGAGAACGCAGGGCTGGGAAACGCCAAATAACACTGTTGTTTGTTTGTTTGTTTGTTTGTTTTTCTTTATTTTTTTTTCTTTTCTTTATTTTTGTTTTGTCTTTTCCTTGATTGCCGTTGGTCTCTCTTGTCGTTAGTATAATAGTTTGCCTCAGCATTACCGGTGCTCGGCTTCATTTCACGCTTGTGTGATCCTGTTTCCTAGCTGCTCTCTCACGAGTTCACCTTGGACTGCCTGCTGCACATGGCCTGCAGGGACGACTTGATGTACTGTGGCATAAGGTGAGCAGCCTCCCCACATCGCCCCCGCAGTGCTTCACCGCAGAGCTAAAAGACACTTTAATCGATACAGGTTCTATATTTTTCTACTGTATCTGTGCATGGTAATAGAGGTACAGTACATTGCTGTTCGGTAACTGTCCCGTATTGCCCCGCCAGAGGTGGCATGCTGTGTCGCGTCTGGGCGGCCATCGCCGCCCGCAGGAAGAGCCAGCTCAGCACACACGCCGAGGAGGGCGAGAACGCGGCCTTTTAACGGAACAGAATCCACGGCAGACGTCGTACGTCTAGTTCCAGAGTGACATTCCAGAGATAGGCTGGTCCTGTCAGCGCAACGTGCTCATAACAAAACTGACTATGCATGGGAATGATGTACAGTATGGATGTTGGGCGCCATGTCAGGGCGACTGAACTGTGATTATGTGTCAATGGGATTTCGGGAGAACAAACTGATGATGCGCAGAGAACAAATAAGTCCCCCCCCGAAACGGTGTAAGCTAAAGCGAGGAAAATAATAGTTCCATGAAAGAATTAAAAGAGAGGCTGATTGTTCCTCGGATATTTTTGTGTATGTAGCAGAATGCATTATACTTGCCATATATTTTTGCAATTTCTCAGGGTTTGGCAAGAAGGGAATCTTTTGGGAACATAATTGTGGCATTTTTATTTTAGTAGCGCTCCATGCACAGTATAATATGCATTTGTTTTGTATGTAAACAGGAAATTGAATACTATTTAAATAGTGACGTTTGATTTTACCAAGAACTTAGCAGGACCTAAGTTATAAAACAGATATTTTAAGATTACTGAGTTTGCACTGTTAAAAAAACAAAACGGTTTATCATTTGCACCAGTGTGTATCTTGTCATAAACCATTTGAATAAACAGAAATATTAAATCTTTCACACTGTGCTACGTGTGACAACGGTGTGCATGCGCGCGTAGCCCCGCACGTTTGTGAGAAGGAGAGGGGATTTCGCGAGCGTGCGTGACGTCGTCCGGCCTGAGCGATGCAGCGGCGAACGCGCTTTAAATTCCACGCACGCCTTCCTATCCGTTTGCACACTGTTGACGTCGCCTTGGCGACAACCGCTTGGGCCTGTGCGCGTGCGTGCTTGTTTATGTGCTGTATGTGCGTTTGAGTCATTTATTCCAATGTGTCGTTATTGCACAGTATTCTCAAGTGTCCCGTGTAAGATGTAACGGCGGATGAAGTCAGTTATTTTGATAGGGTGAATAGGTGTTAGACTCTTGTTAGATATGTATGACTCAGTTGCGTCATACAGGATATCACTGCATTGAGGGAATGGGCTTGGCTCCTAATGACTGTACTATCAGTATTGTCTTTCATTCTTAACTTTATTTTGAATACCTGCCTATCAGTTTTATCAAATGAAAAATATGTAAATATTTGATATATATAATTTATTCCTTTCTCAAGCTATTGTGTCCATTTAAATTGAATAATCTTAAGGTGCCTACCAAAAGACAGGAAGTGAGTACTGGAAATATTACAGAGACATCGCCAGAATTATTTTTAAATGTCCATTTGTGTGTTGAGGATTTCAGGAAAGCAGGACATGTACTTTCCTCTCTGAGTAAACGTTCTGTCATCCATTGTTTGCCGAAACGTAAGGTCATACTGTTTGAATTAGTCTTGGGTGCGGTTTGCTGATCTCACCTTGCCTTCCTATTTTACAGCACTGTAAGTCAAACTGTTCCAAAATCAGTTGAAATCAGTTACCATCGCGCCACCATAAAGCGCTTTGTACCACCGTTTAAACTGAACTGATTCTGGTCAATAGGAGCAAACGTCTAAGATGCAAACCCACATTTTTCTAAGTCACTCTGGATAAGATATCTACAAGGTAAACAAATCATAATGGTAGCTGTTCGTATCTTTTTGCTACGGTTTCTGTCCGACAGCCCCAAAGGGCTCATTACTGTAGGCCTCTCAGGTTTCTTCTCTCTCTCTCTCTCTCTCTCTCTCTCTCTCTCTTTTTCTTTCTCCCTCTCTCTCCCTCTC
>OMKK01000531.1:0-15218 GCA_900302305.1 Polymixia japonica | reverse complement strand
GGGGGGGGGGGGGTACGAGTGATTGCAGTGCACCACATCTTCTGCTAGTCATGCTTTATCAGTGTGATTATCTTTGACAGCATCAAGAAGCTTTCAGTTCACAGCACATTAAAGGAACTGGTGTGGTAATGTTGATCAGATGTATTGACGGGGATGTCTTTACAGTTGGCTGCTACGTGATAAAAACATGAAGTTGAGAACAACCTACCCGGGATTTACTGAGGCAGTCAGCTCCTTCTTTGATCAACTCATTAGGAGGGTTGTTCCGTATCAGGTTGTTTACATTTTTTGTTCTGTGTTCTAAATTGGAAATGTAGTTGTGCTCTCAAGAAGCATGTTCATTTATTGGTCCGTGGAAGTTACAGAGAGTGTTACTTACCTTGCTCGCTGAACATTATGCCAAAGAAGACACCCCATGAAGTGAAAAATGACTTTTAGGTTTTTGAGTGACGAGTACTACCTAAAGGGTACTGTCACTGAGGTGACACAGGCCAAATTCATAAAAAAAAATAAGGATACAAGAAATATGTGCTCAAAACAAACCAAAATCTCTAATCTTAACGATGGTGGCGTTCTGAACCTGGGGTGTCACGTAGGTAACGTGCGTACCGCGTTCTCTTAGTTTATCTTTGCCAACAGATTAGCATGCTAGCAATAAAAGAAGCCGCTATAACCCAGTTAGTTACAGCTGGCTCGGTGACAGAATATGTTTGACTACAATCGTTTCATCGTCGCTCCTTTGTTTTTAATTAACACCCCCTCAGATGCTGTGTAATATGTTGCTGCTGTTGAGCATTTGTCTAGAATTGTCACCAACACAATGTGCACTCCTACTTATGACTCCCACCTATATTTCCTTTTTTTTTATCAGACCCATACTTCAATAACTGTGCTCTGATTTCCATTTCATGGTGTCTTTAAAATTAAGCTTGATTGAGGTAATATGGTATATTATGTAATGGTAATGTGCTGGTGTCAAATTCTAATACGTACCCTCTATTCATCCATTGGCCAACTGAAACGCAGTACTCTAAGGGTGGTCCAATCATAGCAGTTCAAGTGGAAAACGAATATGGCTCCTACACTAAAGATACTGAATATATGCCTTTCGTCAAGGAGGTAAGAATCACGTTTCTACACTATTTTAACAATAATTGAGTGTCGTACACAAAACAAAAAACTCTTTCATTAAAAGTAGGAGGATGTCCACTTTCTTCCTTCCTCCCTTTATTGTTTCTCTGCTCACTCTCCCTTTTCCCTCTCTCTCTTTCTCTGAAAACATTGAATACAGCAATTACATTTCAACAGAGCCTTTAATGTTTTGCTTAGTTGCGTCTGTAATCGCCTCTCTCCAGGCGTTATTGTCCAGGGGCATCGCAGAGTTGCTGCTGACCTCAGACAACCAGGAAGGACTAAAGCTTGGAGGAGTAAATGGAGGTATTGTCAGATAGGCTGACAGACAGACAGACAGGCGTGTACAGACAGATGGAGTCAGAACTGAGTCCTGCTCTGTTGTGCTGTGATTGGTGCCTAGTACTCTCACACAATGACAACAGATCTGAGCCAAGGGTGTCCCAGTGTCAGGCAGCTGCAGCTCAGAGCCACAACTCTTAACACAAAGGGTTTTATATAATACCAGAAAGGGGTTTCTTTTGTTTTTACATTGGCAGAACCATTTTTGATGCTGAGCCCTTTTTAGAAATGTTCTTTTATAGAACCATGCTCAAATGGTTCTACATACAACCCATATGGTGCTTAACAGAACGGGTTAATCGGTATATATCTTATTTAAAATGCTTCAGGTAGTTCATGTGTGTCGGTTGTATAAAAGCAAACACAAATGTGGATGTTTTGGTACTTTTATGCAGCTGACGGCTGCAGACACATCACTGTCGTTTTCACACAGTCCCCGTGTAGCATTTCTGGGGTAGTACTGCTATAAACAGATAATCCTTTGAGAATGCATAAAAAGTTCCAAAACACCTGCAAGTAATTTTCAAAGTTCCCTGCTCTGATTTGCGTTTACAATGACTGTATGGTGGACGACTCATCAGTTTGAGGCAGAAGCTTTGGACCATTTTACCACCAAGCACTTTTTAAATCGTATTTCTGTTGGATTTGAGCACTGCCAAAGTCAAAACGACTGAATAATCTTTCAGTCCTATTTGAAACCACCAAGCACTTTAAGCCATAAATAAGTAAATAAAACTAGAGAACCATAGAGGTTCAAGAGGTTCTTTAAATAGTGATAGTTCCATAAAGCATGTTGTTTTACAAAGTAGCCCTTAAAAAAGTTTTTTAGAGTGAAGAATATCTGACCAAATCTTTCTCACTCAAAAGCACGGCACAATAGAACATGAACAGGCTTGCTCTTAGATTACTTCAATAATACTGTGAAGACATTTGTGATAAAAAAAAACCCGATGTACTTCAACATGGGGAAACAGATGTACTTTGATGGGCCTGTGTTGGTGTACCGTGCACATGATACTCTTTTTCTTTCTCAAGCGCTAGAAACCATCAACTTTCAGAAGTTGAACCTGGATGGAATCAAGTATCTGGATGGAATACAAGTGAGTCTTCACGATGTGCCACCGCCTAAATGGTTGGCTAACCATATATCATCTTTGAGAAATCCGTGCAACAGCGCAGACTTTGTGTCAACCTAGAGCTTTTTAAAAAAAAAAACACAACAGATGCTTGTACACAGCCAGTTGATTTTGGAGAACTCATTTCTAGTGTTTATCCAATCTGATCTTATCAAACGGGAAAATTTGTAATAAAACGTCTCTATTTCATTGTACAACCATCAAGCATCAACCTCTACACCGAATGGACCAAATATTCAGAGTCCCTGTTATTTCAATGAAATAATCTGACTTGAATTGAACTTGAATTGAATTGAACTTAAATTCAGGCAAAAGATCCTTTATTAATTTCACCTATTAAAATGCCTGGTCATGAAGGGGAGATGTAGATGTAGTAGGCAAGAGACTGTCTCAACCCTTAATTGATACATGGACTGTGCAACTCACTATTAGCAAGGTGTTGAAAATAGTTTGTGCACTACCATCAGTGTGCTTACAAAAGATAGAAGGTCAACCAGATATCTGTTTGCTCAATTAACTTGATTGTATGTTGCTTACCAAAACTTTTGACATCATATCGATGATTTTATATCCTCTTAGCCGCAGAAGCCCAAGATGGTGATGGAGTACTGGACTGGCTGGTTCGACCTTTGGGGGAACCTTCACCATGTGTTTCCGGCTGAGGGTAAGACATGCTTTGATTCAATACTGAGATTAAGGTTATCTGACAGCAAGAGAAACATAGTTCCGAGGGTAACACAGGTTTTGTTTCAGTACTGAGATTAAGGATATCTGAGAGTAAGAGAAACGTAGTTCTGAGGGTAACACAGGTTTTGTTTCAGTACTGAGATTAAGTTTATCTGAGAGTAAGAGAAACATAGTTCTGAGGGTAACACAGGTTTTGTTTCAGTACTGAGATTAAGTTTATCTGAGAGTAAGAGAAACATAGTTCTGAGGGTAACACAGGTTTTGTTTCAGTACTGAGATTAAGTTTATCTGAGAGTAAGAGAAACATAGTTCTGAGGGTAACACAGGTTTTGTTTCAGTACTGAGATTAAGTTTATCTGAGAGCAAGAGAAACATAGTTCTGAGGGTAACACAGGTTTTGTTTCAGTACTGAGATTAAGTTTATCTGAGAGTAAGAGAAACATAGTTCTGAGGGTAACACAGGTTTTGTTTCAGTACTGAGATTAAGTTTATCTGAGAGTAAGAGAAACATAGTTCTGAGGGTAACACAGGTTTTGTTTCAGTACTGAGATTAAGTTTATCTGAGAGCAAGAGAAACATAGTTCTGATGGTAAAACAGGTTTTGTTTCAGTACTGAGATTAAGTTTATCTGAAGGTGGGAAAGACACTGTTCTAAGAGGAAGAAAGGTTTTTTTCTTTGAGGGGAAGACAGGATTCTGGATGAGAGTAAGACAAGCTTCTGATGGGGATGAGACAGAATTGTTGTACTGAGGTTGGATAAGACAGGCTCTTCTTTATACTGAGGGTAAGACATTTTTTGCTTTGATATTAGACAGGATCGCTTTCATGCTGAATGCATGACAAGATCACTGTGCCTAAGGTAATGCTGCGTTCACATGGATGTCTAATCCAGATGGACAACACCTTCTGGACTGCACAGGAAAAACAGTTATGTTGTATTACAAGGAATAGAATAAAATATATTATATAAAATCTATATAAATATGTCTATTATTTTATGTAATTATTCTAGTAATGCTTGAATAATCCCCCTTTAATGTTTTCTGTATATAATGTGAGGGGGCTACGTAACATACTATATTATTTTAAAAAAAACAATATTTTATTTTAGTGGCTCTCGTCCACTAAAATGATATCCGATTTGCCGTCTACCGCCTGCCTGAAACCATGCGAACGCAGCATAAGACAGGCTTGAGACAAACCATTTGCGCAACACAGACAGCTCTTGTGTCGGTTGAGACGGGCTAAGGGCAAAATGTCAACGCTGAGGGGTAAAACAGATTTTTTTTTTTCACGCTGATTGCAAAACAGGTGGTCTCTCTGACAACATTGCTTTTCTTCACACATGGCACGGACCCCACTGAGCGCAGCTGTGACAGTTCTTGGACATCTCGAGGAATTCCACAGTTGCAGGAATACAGTTTGGCATACGGGCATTTCATGCATGGCAGCTTGTGAGCCAAGTAGTCTGTCCCATCCTCTTAACTGTGTATCCGGTGCACTGATTTGATGCCACGTTGATGGCGGAACTTCGAAGACTTCTTTGTATATTACTGTTCACAGGTTTTGGCCGCTTCTCAGCTGTATTGTAAACCTGTATTGAATTTCAGGTTGGAGTTTATTTTACACCTTGTAGTAAATGTTACGAGGTCAGATTTCTTCATTTATGTCCTCTGAATGACTCTGCACCTACATGCACCTACATTTAGTTTTGTTACAGCTACACGCGTCCTCAAGTGATCGTCCTGCACCTGGTTGTATTAAATGAAATATGGCTAAACTGGATCACAGATATTATGATGCACTTTACTATACAGCTGTACCTACGCTCCAGTCTCTTATCAGTAATAGATAATGCGTGTAATGAATGTTTACTTTGGCTCTCTGTCTGTTGGAGTTGCCCCATGGCGGTCTCACCTCTACCGCAGCGTGAGACAACACATGACAAAATAAAGTCTGTGCGCAGCTCTCTATCTAAAGTCTTCTATAGATATCCTCAATTGGGGATTTGCTAATATTGTTTGGACATTGATTTGCACATGGGCCGTAGGTTATCTTACAGACCGGGCCACCATATGAGCAGACCTAGATTAGCAGCATTTGCAGCATTTTGCTAATGACTCAAGCCCCTCACAGTGACAAGCGCTATAGCACAGTACCGAATGTACATCACTATACAAACAATAGCAAATGTGAAAATAGTTTTTCCATTTTTCTTGATTGTAAATAATGAATGCGGGTCACACAGCCTGCCATTAGCATCGCGACGGAAACGTCTTATTTCAAACACGCGTCGCAGAGCCCGAGGCGTTGCTTTTATTCTCGTCGTTCCCAAACGCCATCCACATCTTAAAAAAAAAAAACAACCCAAAATAAAATAACTGAAGCGAAGAGGGCAGACGATCTTACTTCCTCGTGGTTTTTGTCCTCGTTAAGAAAAGGGGAAGAGAGACGAGAGAGTTGCAGACATAGAGGCAGGGGATTGTGTCACAGTTGTGAAATGAACCCCGGTGGGGGGGGTCATGCAGGGATGCTGATACAAAGCCTCGGCGGTCTGCAGCTCGGTAGACCTTCACCGAGCCCAGCGGTTGGTCATTGCTCGCGCCACGAACACGGAGCTAATCACTTTAATCAAGGCTTTGCCACTCGCTCTGCTCGATTGTTATTCACTATAGGTTCAGCTTGTGATTCAAATGATTAAAGTCAGCCCAATTTGAGTACTAAAGTACAATTTAAATGCTTAATTACTTGGACCGCTGTGTTCCCTGCAGAATAGAGGTAGCTAATTCATGCAGGGAGGTAGGCACATTTTTATGTCAATGAGGTTTGCCCTGTAATGAATTATAGAAACCTGTAATATAGTAGTTGACAGAGGTCAATCTATATTTCAATTGAAGTGGGATTGAGGGCAACAGGATTATTGAAACAAGGTTTCTGGTTTGTTAAGGCTAAAGCTAAATAGATTAATGTTTTATTGTTACTCATGAATCATGTAGCCTTCCTCTGCTTTAACCAGCGCTGTCTTTAGATTGGTATACAGCTATATAATATATGCCTAATGTATAAAGGGGGGGTCTTTGAAGTTATTTCATTTGTCTCCCACTTTTTTTTAACAGACATGGTGGCTGTGGTGACTGAAATCCTGAGACTGGACATGTCAGTCAACCTCTACATGTTCCATGGAGGGACAAACTTTGGTTTCACGAATGGGGCATTTTCCATTGGAACACCAGCTCCTAAACCTATGGTAACAAGCTATGGTATGTGCACTTATTGAATCTGTGTTTGTTTTGCGCACCATAGACATGGAGCATCTTTGAGTCTGTTTGCAGTTTATATATACACAACATATTTATATTATTTGACCCAGGTCTAGACCTAATCTGGGATATCACATCAATATCCCAGACATCAATATTCCAGACATTGGATTAACATTAGTCAATGTTATTTGCGCGTTGAAACGTAAAGGGGATACTTTATTGCCAGTGGATGGCGCTATCCCTCCTTAGCAGCCCCTGACCTTAAACTGCTTTGGAATTTGAAAACTCTGCATGGCAATGAATTCATTACCTAATAAAATGCATGGGAAATGTAAATGAAAGATGGTACAATGGGTTTTATGTCCTCCTCAAGGGTACTTAACATTGTAATGACCTCGTTCCTCAGAACAGAAGAGAAATCCGAGAACGCTCAGCAGCGGGGACCTCTGACCTTCACCGGTCTTTATTCTGGTGTTTACTTCCCCCCCGACAGCCCTCGTACCGTCGCCGCCTTTTAAAAAAAGGCTGCTGTTTCCTGTCAAGATAACCCAAAATGTCTGTCGCCCGCTGCCGTCTCAAGATGTGTGATAGGGGAGCATGGTGAAATCACCTGCCACGGGAAGAGGCATCCCTGCCTCTCTCTCCCTGCCTCCTGTGCCCGCTGTTCTGATAGTGCATTATCTTTCAGATTACGATGCTCCATTATCCGAGGCTGGGGATTACACCACCAAGTACCATCTTCTGAGGAATTTATTCAGCCGCTACTGCGGTGAGTGTTGTCGCCGTGAGAGGCCGAGCGTTTCTCTCTGTCTCTCTCTCTCTCCTCTCTGTATCTCTATCTCTCTCTCTCTTTCTTTCCCTCTCTCTACCTTAGTCACGGCTCCTTAAGGAACCTGTTCTGCGTCGGCCAAGTTGCGGTCAGTATTCCCATGATTACGAGTAGAGGTTCTGTTTGGCTCGCGTTTGTCCGTGTGTGTGAGATTGCTGCCCAAGACAGAGACCCTCAATTTCTGCCAACATAACACCTGGACACCCTATCAAGTTTGTTGCTCATCCAGTCTTCTCTCGTTGTAAAACAAGTGTTGTGTAGAATTCTCAAGTGTTTTGTGGCCAGTAGGAGAAACTAAGCATCTGGTGGTTTGTGAGTAATAATTTACCCAACATCCTGGAGATTGAAGGCAGCTTAAAAGGCTGCTTGTACATGATTCCTTCTTATGTTTTGTAGTCCATTGAACGATGAGCAGTGGCCTGGATATGAAGGGAGGCCTGACATGGCCTTGTACTGTACTGAGTATGCACAAGCACATGACCTAATTCCCTAATTAGATCAGCTTGATATCTGACTATTGTTTGGCTCTCAATTCATATACATTTCGTGAGTCACTCCTTACCCCACGTCATCACAATTAAGGACGTTAATTGTTGTGTATTTCTGGACAAATTTAGATCCATCAGTTAAAAGTCTGACACTGATGTCTGATGACAACGTGGCTCATGAAATAGCCGAGTTGCTTCTAACAGACAATATGCCAGCTCTCCTTTTTGATTTCTATTTAGCTCAAGGCTGTCAAAATCTAACTACAGCAGACGTCTTTGATGTCTGTCTTGTGTGTTAACTATATAATGCGTGTCACTGTTACAAATGTGTTCGACCCTGCCATTTTAAATGGTGTCGACAGCAGAGGTAACCAAACATGTAAAAGGTTGACAAGATTAGCATCATGATGGACTAACAAAAATATAATATTTAAAACGTACAAATTCGATGTACCATTTGGTTCTCTAAAAAGTGTGAGGCATGAATGAAAATATGCCGTCAGGAAACAATCTGCACCCTGCTAGCGTGTCCTTCACACTTACCTCTCCATGTTCTTGGAGGAAAAAATTGGATTTATGGATATCTGAGACAGCCAAGATAAAAAAAAAACTGTGTTATACCAGGAAAGCAACTGTCCTATCGACTGCTGTTTCTAATGCGCACTCATCCTTACTTTAGCCCGCTTGTCTTTTATACTTAGCATATACTATATAACTCCAGTAAAGGTACTGGCTTGTAAGCATGGCACAGGGCCATTACAGAGAAAGGTGGCGGCCATTATCCTCAGCGCTTTCCTTAAGTGATCCAGCTGTTACCACTCAGCGGTAAGGGAATGCTGTCAAACTCTTCCCAAGAGGGTCCGCTGGTGTCTCCGAGCGCTTTGACACCTTTTAAAAGCGGTTAGAGGGCATGGGCAACCACTGTTAATGGTTGTAAAGAGAGGGTTTTGTGAGATGGCGTACCAACTGGATGCTGCTACCGGGGAGGTCAAAATGGTTTACCCAAGGAGCTTTAAAAGCACCAGACAGTTCCTGAGGGACAGGTAACTTTTATGATAGGTATTGACTGATTCACAGGGTGGAGCAGATGCTGGCTCGTGAATGTGAAATGCTTTGAAGCCGTCAGTCAGTTTGAAAACTTTGTTTTTCTGTTCAGTGCTTTTACAGTTCAGCGTTTGTAGGAGAATATCTTATATTTTATTTATTTGTTTATTTTAGCACTGAGCCGAATACTTAGGAGCTCCAAAGCTGCTTTTGTTTTCTTTCCTACATTGTTGCCCAAAGCCGAGGTGAAGTTACAGCAAGATGTCCAAGAAACATATTAATGTTACCGCTGAGAATCCAAAAATGGTTGAATGCAAAATATACCATCAGAAATTGGCATACCATTGTGGCACTACGATGTAACTTAACATTGGTTTGAAGGAACCCAAAGATTTTCAATATATTGTTATGAAAATGAAGCTTCAGAACTTCGCAGAAAATTTCCAACACAGCTTCGAATTGTAGAAAATGGCATTGGGGCCAGCCCAGATTTATTTATTTATTTATTTAATTTATTTAAGAAATTTAGAAGTATTGTCATGAATCTGCCCAACTGAATATAAGTTGCGGTAGCACGATTTACAGTGCTCAGTGATGTGTGGTCAAGGTAGACAAGGTAGGCAGTGCGTGGAGTGATAAAATAATTTCTTAATGATAAAATTCCAAATACATAATTTTCTTTACATGACTCCTGATTCTAGTTCGAAATTACCATTTTTACTGATAGTTTGTTTTGGGTTTTTACAGAAATGCCAAAATTAATTCAATCATTCTCCTGCGTCAGGCTGTTTGCCTTGGGCAAGCTCTCTCACCTGCTCTGTCCCTCTCTCTCTCTGCCTACATTGAGCCTTGCAAAAGCTCTGCTTTTCTCCCTGTTTTAACAGAAGGAAAACCATTTTACAGGTTCGCACATGTAGTCCTATCACATCATCTCTAACATCAGTGTCAAAAATGTGGAAATCTTTGAACACTTTGATCTCGACTCGCTTGCGCTCTCGTAACTGTAACTTGGTGCGCGAATGGTACGAATGGTACAAATACGCAATAACGGACAAAAGATGGTTTGTCATTGTTTATTCTTTCTGCATTTAAAGATCTAGACTGTTCCGACATTACTGATTGATTTCACATTACCTTTGAGTCATATGCGCACTACTGCTACAGCTCCATGATGATGGCATTTTTTGCATTACCACTTTGAGTTAACTACCTACCCTGCTTAAGACCCCACTGTAGTCACTGCAGTGCACTAAATATAATATAGTTAACTCCATCACCCTACTTCTTCCTCAGGGTCCTTACAGTTTCCTCTTCACCTTGATTACAGTGTCTGTGTTTATCAGGTTAAACTGTCAATCTTTTATACTATCTTTTCTCACACATTCCAATTGTATATCTTTTGTATATTGTTTTCTCTCGCTCTCTCTCGCTCTCTGTCTCGCTCTGTCTCTGATGTGTGTATGTGAGAGTATTGGTGTGAAAGGAGCTGTTTTCTGTTTAAGGTGTTATGATGTCGTTTTCCCTTTGTGGATTTTAAGTGAGACGTTTCTTTAAAGAATATCAGGAGTTGCTCTTTCCCGGCCCACCCATGCCAGATTCCAGTGTGTGTACATGCATGTATTCATGTCTATGTTTATGTATGTAGATATGTTTGTTTTACGTATGCATGTATGTTTTTCGTGTACGTACACACAATATGTCTTGTATATTCATATAAAACGTACTGCGTAGGTCAGGCGTATTTTGTTGTAAGAATGCAGGGCCTCACGTAAAGAGAGGTGCTTTGCTGTCAATTGGGTGCCGTGGTTAAAAGGTGAAATTCAATGAAAAATAAACTGACACGCTAACAAACGGAGAGAAAACAACCCTCTTTTCTCCTCCGTGCGTTTCAGCCGAGCCTCTTCCTGAAGTGCCCTCTCTTCAGGAAAGGAGAGCCTACCAGCCTGTTGTCATCCAGCAGCATCTGTCGCTGTGGGGAAGCCTGCGTTTCACTGACAAGGTGAGCTACATACAGACAGAGAGTGCACCTGTCTTGCTACGGTGTACTACATAATCGGAGGAGTAGCAAGTAATAATGAATATATTATTATTATTAATATTATTCATGCACTGTTCTAATAAAACAATAATAACACACAATAAAAGCCAATAAAATAAATAAAAGAACAATACAAGTGGCAGACGTGAATTGAAAACAAGAGGAAAGAAACAAAACGGGGACCTACTACTGCAGTATGAGATTCAGATGACGAAATTGTTTAGAAAAAATATCGGTGCACGCGCATCTTAAACATACCCTTACGTCAAGTGCAAGTCAAGCCCTTTAGAAGACCCACATTTACTTAATACGTCGGACAAGTGAAGCTAATGGGAGCACGAATCGGTGTTCATGATAGTTTTTTCTATAGAAATTGAATATGTACAGTAACGCTCTTCCCTCAACAACTGCCGTTAATGTGAGCAAGGCATATACGGCCAGCTGCTTTACTGGATCGGCTCCTTGAACAGCAGCAGAAGACTGCGGTTGCACTGGGCAGCTGAATAAATTTGAAACGGGTGTGTATCGGAAAAGATTCATGCAAAAGGAAATCTTTTGTGGCTTTATAGAGGTTCTAAAAAAAAAAAGAATGGTTTAACCAACTGTCTAGGGGTGCCATCCCGTGCTTGCTTTCTTGTCTACCAGCTGAGTTCAGCCATTTACACCGTGCACTGCAAGGCTGTTTGTGCTCAAGACAGATGTAGCACGTCTGCCAGTTGCTTACAACATTAATTATTCACTGCCCGTTGCAATAATTTGCTTCCCTTCGAGACGACAATTACTTTGGCCCTGACTATCCAGACACCCTTGTTTAAAAAAAAAACCAAAAACCAAAAACCAAAAGCCTATTACTTCATTGGCTTCAGAGTGAGTGGACTGTGGGAGTGATATTTTATCTGTGTGGTTGTTAACCTATGTGGTTAATTGTGCCATGGCAGGAATGTTCTTTTTTGTTGTTTTTTTTGTTTGGTGATGAGTGCGTAATTCCTCTCCTGTATTATGTATTCCAAATGAATAAAATAAAAGTTCTAAATGCCAGAAGAACACTTGAGGTTCCGAGGTTCATGAATCACACGGTTTCCAAGTAGTTTTAAAACACCAAGCGAGAGTTTTGAGATACCTGTATTGAGAAACCTATATCATTATTTCAAATAGTGGTTTTTACCCACTAACATTAACATTTCCAAAGATATGAGTTTCAGCAACATTTAAGACCTGTTAGTAGAGCTACATGACATGAATAACCTGTTTGACTAAAAGGCCAGAAGGAACTACATAAGTCACAAAATGTTATTTTAACTGGTGCTGTGGACAGTGTTTTTTTTAGATTAGATTAGCTTCAACTTTATTGTCATTGCATTACAAATACTAGGACAACGAAATGCAGTTTAGCATCTATCCAGTGCAAAAGGTAGTATAAAGTGAAAGGTATATATGAATATGATATATTAGATGAGGTGGGTATATACAGAAATGAATGGGATATGTACAGTATAGGATAATAACTATGTGCAAACAGTGAGTAGTATATGAATAGGATATACTGTAGGATATATATGTACATTATAAGTCAATAAATATGTGCAAAACTGGTGCTGTGGATAATGTTGCTCTCCTTTTGAACATAATTTGTTGTTAATCTTATAGCCTTTTAAGTCAGAGAGGCCAGTGAACATGGAGAATCTTCCTGTCAACAATAACAATGGTCAGTCATATGGCTACACTCTGTATGAAACCACCATCACCAGTGGAGGAACCCTCAACTCCAAGAACAACGTCAGAGATAGAGCACTGGTGAGCACACACAAACACTGAGATGACACAACAACCATGATTCATCACATGTTCACACATTCTTTTACGAGAAAGCAACTGGGGTGTACCCTGTTGTTATAGAGAGACACTGCCCAGTTACATACTTGTGGGGCTAACGGCTAACATTTCACCAGTGGTTGGATGAAGTACACAAATCTTTTACTTGAATAAAAGTAGAAAAACCCTTATGGAATGTTACTCTTACACTTAAGTGAAAGTATATCAGTGTTTGATATTAATTATACTCAAGTATAAAAAGTAAAAGTACTCATTCTTTATTACTTTGTCATATATCAGCACTTGGGAGCCTTGAAGTGCCACTCCAGTCATTAGTCTTCCTGGCTTTTTACTCACCAAACGGAAGAGCGGTGACGCTGGTTGGCTGAACCAAGCACCGCACACAGGGTTTTCTAAATGGCCTAAATTGTACAACTTGATTCATTGTGGGAACCAATTGTACAGCACCATGACGCATGTATCAGCTCAAAAACATCAAAAATCAATCAAGTGGGCTTTAAATCCTTGATGCATTAACCTTTTAAAACTATGTTGAAGGAGTTGGTGTTCCACTTGTTGACACTTGAATACTGCCTCAAATACGACAGACTCGATCATTGAAAGTGCATCAAAAAGTGCATTTTCATGGTCATATCTTATGCTTTATATGCAGAACCAAGTTAACAGGAACTACAGTGTTCAGATACAGTAAATGTAGTGGAATAAAAAGTAGGATATTTCCTTTTGAACTGTTGTGGAGTAGATCTATAAAGTCCCCTAAAATGGAAATCAAGTAAAGCACAAGTTCCTCAGAACTGTACTTAAGTGCAGTTACTGTCCACCCCTGTATTTCACCAGTATTAATGGCTACCATTTTCCATTCATTGTACACCAGTTTGTATGTCCAAACTTAAATGAAGCAACTTGGGGAAATTATGTTGTCACAGTGGCAGAGAGAATCATCGGGCATAACAAAAGTAGAGCGTCGAAGATAAAAGGTAAAGCACTTAACTAAATAAAAGGAAAACTACAATTTAGTAAGAATAACACAACGTATTGGGATTATTACCTTAAACGCAACGTTTTGACTAATAAAGCTACGCTTCACAAAGAGGTCGTGTTCAGGTCACATCATTTTACCGCCTGTGTAGGCAGCCAAATGTGCTTGGCAGAGCGATCATCATAGCAGGCACACCAAAACACAAATCAGACACGGCTTACCCACATTCTGTTTGGATGGCCGCTCTATCAGCGAGGGCTGTATGCGTTCCCCACTGAGCTCCACCTCTTTGTGTGTATCTATGTTAATGATGATGTATGTTCACATTAGCAGCAGACGTGGTTTAATGGTTTCCCTCCTGACAGTAGGTTGCTCATAAACACATCTCTATGTTACCCAGGTTTTCGTGGACAAGCATTTTGTTGGTGTTCTGGATTATAAAACGCAAGAGCTTCCGCTACTTGATGGGAAGGTACCCTTTATGTGTGTTTTTGGGTGCGTGTTGAATTGCGTGGGTGTGCTTCGTTTGCAGGTGTTCTGCTGAGGTGGTCTCTTTAACAAGGTTAAAGTTGTTAATATTTAACACCATGCTACATGTGAAATCTTCTGGGGATGCTGATAAATGCATTTGGCACCAAGGTCTCATTATTAAGCCACATTTTCAGACCAATGTTTATCCTAACAAAGCAGAATCCAAATAGGCAGCTTTATATCCACAGACTACAGGAAAACAAGTTTAGTCTAAAATTGCAGAGGAACATTGGCCTTAATTGGTTAGTTATAGTTACAGTATGTCAGTTAGTTATTTCTATGGAGGAATGCTCTTTCAACACTTCTCATGTTTTATTTGTGCACTGAAGGGAGACAGAACTCTGAGTTTACTGGTGGAGAACTGTGGACGAGTGAATTATGGGAAAACACTGGATGTACAGCGTAAAGGTACAAATTGTTACACAAATAAACTGAAGGCTTTGCAGGTGTAATAGCCAAAGTCTTACCTAATGATTTTTTTTCATGATTGACTACGAAAGAAACTAATTAACAGTATCTAAAGTTCCCCAAGAGAAAGCAGCTTTGACTTGCCTTCCAGGTCTTGTCGGAGATATCGAGTTGAACAAGAGGCCCCTTCGAGACTTCATCAT
This sequence comes from Polymixia japonica, assembly GCA_900302305.1. Taxonomy (NCBI): domain Eukaryota; kingdom Metazoa; phylum Chordata; class Actinopteri; order Polymixiiformes; family Polymixiidae; genus Polymixia; species Polymixia japonica. The sequence goes on along the minus strand of OMKK01000531.1, from coordinate 306 downwards.
TCATAGTCTGGATATGAAGCCAGGCTTTGTAAACAGGTTTGCGTCTTTCATTTACTTTTCAATTTCCCTCCATGTTTGTTAGTTTCTGTGTCTGCCATTACCCTTGCTTTCCTCTGATTCAACCCAGCAAACTAGTTTCCCAGTTGACACAGGACATACATTATTGCAATAGAAAGAGGATAGTAACATGCAAAAATCAAAACACTGCATTTTAATGTGCTGTCTCACCATGTAAACAGCTTAAATCATCAGCAGTATTGGCAGATCAGAGGGCTGAGGTCTATTTAAAAATGAATTGAGTGAGTT
>OMKK01000530.1:0-13156 GCA_900302305.1 Polymixia japonica | reverse complement strand
TGTTTATATTGGTTGTGTAATATAACTGTCGACTAAATGACATCAGATAAAGATAATTCAAGGGTAATTCTTCACAACAAGCGCCATAATTGTTGAAATGACATAATTGTTGACAGCCATCATACCTGTTGGCGACTGCGTTCAGAGCCTCCACGAACTCCATGTATCTCTCCTCATCCTCAAAGTTACACTTGTTGGCCAGAATATCCAGATACTGCTTGTTCCAGCGCATGTCCACCAGAATCCTGTATTCATCTGACATCATAACGGATGACCATTAACTAGGTGAACATATATACAATATAAAATATATACACATATTTTACACTTATTTATCCAAGGGAGGGTCGTCAAGCAAACATGCTTTTTCAGCAATGCCATGCTTCACATAAAAAATACTATATATAATATATATAAATATAATTAGCATATTATGTTCTTTACGCAGACGCACCACCTACTGTGACTTCTCTCTTCTGTTTTGCACCACCTTAAGTGAAAGTGCTCCACCAAAATGGCATACTTTGCCTCACATAAAAGTCATAAATAGAGCACACTACCGTATGAATACATTGCAAGTGAGTTATATTTTGCTACAAACTGTTACTGTGTGCCCTGAGAGAGTCTTCAACCAGTCCTCTGTATGTAAATGATTGGGTTATGAATGCAAAGTTTACTCATAGCATGAGTAAGATCTCCCTATGAGGATATATATCCTCCTGCATATTCCTCAGAACTAGCAATGTAATCATCTATTCTATTTCCAAAACAAACAAACAAAACAACAAGAAAACATCTTCCGGCTGGAGCCAGTTTACCTGTGCTGTGTGGTTGGAGCAGCTCTGTGAGGGACTTGCCCTTGACTGTGAGCTTGCTGCTGAACACAGCCTTCAGAGCCCTGTTCCCTGCCTCCACCTGGACCAGTGCTGGATCTGAAACAGTCAACTGGTTTCAGGGAAATGCCTTGCAGACGAAAGCGGTGTTTTTAGAAAGGGCTGCATAATATTGACCAAAAACAAATAGATAAATTAATCCCTTTGTGATTTGTTGCTAGGCATTGTGCTTTTATAAACATCGTTTGAGGCTGCTGATGTTTATGAACTTTGAATAAGAGGAAAGAAGACCGACCAGGAGCGTATTTGTAGCTCTTGCCCAGGTGAGAGAGCCAGTTGCTGCGGAGGATCCAGTCTCCGTGAGTGGCTCTCTCAGTGAGCAGCCGGACCGCCGTGGGGATCAGACGGAGAGCGTCTCCGTCCTCCAGATCCACCACTCCTCCAGAGAACACCAGCCCCTCATGGACGCCGCTGCTCTGCAGCGCCCTCTGGAGGTCACTCAGACTTAGTGGACGATTCCTGTACAACACAGTCGGCGTTATCAATATATAGTTAGCGATCTTTCTTCTTTTCTTCTTATGTAAAAATATTATTTTGGAAAGGATTTTTCGGTGATTTATTTCTATTAAATACAACGTAGTCTGTATGGAAAGATGGGTGAAAGAGAGAACATGAACCAGACAAGAACAAGGTCATGAACCAGACTTGTCCCACCTCGCTGTAAGTTCAGTGTGTTTGTCTTATAAAAGATATCCTGTCCCCTACGCTGCAGACTCCTATGGTCCCAGTGCGAGTCTCACCTTTTACCCTGCAGGCTGAGGGTGTTGAGGCAGAAGGAGAGGACCTGGCCGTCCCGGAGGACAGAGGAGAAGCAGGAGTCCTCAGTGGAGAGCAGGGCGGAGGGGAAGCCGTCGGGCCAGACCCCGGCACACAGCAACCCGCTGCCCCAGTCCTCCGTGTCCAGAATGGCCAGGTGCTGCTCAATCACCTGCTGGGCTTGCTGCAGGGACAGAATACAATATCTATTAATACTTATTAGGGACGCACCGATACCGATACTGGTATCAGATACCAGGCTAAAACAGAGTATCGGTATCGGAGAATTTCCTCAATGCTAAAATCTGATACCAAGAACCATATGTAACATGTCAGAAATCAAAGCAAAGCCAATGACCACAAACTATTGGTCTACGTTTGTCCTGTTCAGTAAAAATAATGGATCGGAACTCAGCATCGGCCGATATTTAAACTTTAGGACTCAGAATTGGTATCGGTGCATCCTTAACACCTATCCTATAACTGTAGTGTTGAAGCGATATGGTCGACTGTGTCCACTGGGAATTGCTCCTTTAGCTAGCAGTGCACCTGCCACCCTGGTTGTGAAACATTGAAAATAAAGTGGAAAAGAACATGACCTTAAAGAGAATCGCCGGCGGCATTGATCGCTTGGGGGAACAAGATTAAATTCTATATTAAATGATATATTAAATAAGATAGGAGCGGTAGAATGGTCGGTACCCTCTGGCTGGCAGTGGTGCGCTGGCAGAGGGAATAGGCCTCTCCGCAGGCATGCTGCAGGGCGCTGGGCAGGTCCACTCCTCTCTGGAGCTGGCAGGACAGAAGAGTGGCAGCGTGAAGCAGCGTGGCCACAGAAGAAGCCGGGGAATCTGGAAAAGAGGGGGAGATATTGTTACTGAATCTGCCGACTGATTCAAGAGATCCACTTTGATCCCACTGGGACAGTAATAGATTAGAACAGACAGAATCCCCGTGGGGAAGTTAGGTCTAAAACAAGTAGAAGACAAAATATAATACAGCATATTTGAACTACTAGAGTAAACATATAAAGGAATGAGGATGCATCAACCCAATATGGGAAGAACCAATATAGATAAATATGCTCTGTGACTCAATATTTATGTGTGAATATATATATATTCTAACTGCGGATGACTAACAGACAAATGAAAAGTGTGCAACAGGTATTGTCAACAAAAACAATCCGGACATCTTGGTGCTTACCCCAGATAGCGGCTTTGATGCTTTTGTGTATTTCAATGAGCAGATCACACACACAGTCCCCGGTCACCCCCGCTGTGTGGAGGACCGTCTTGAGGTCCAGCGGATCCCAGCAGACCCCCTCGTGTTCCCCTGGGATGTAAACCTCCACCCCTCTGTTCCTCATGGCTCTGGAGATCTCTCCGTGCACAGGGTCCATGGTCAGGAACAACCTGCAGGGTTACGTTCAGCCACTGAGTCTGGATTACTTTCTATGACTTGATGCACAGAAGTGACTCGGCTGTGACTTTGCACGCTACCTGAAGTTGGGATGTGGGTTGACTTTAGGGGTTGTTCCGTCGATCACACCACGTTCATTAATGGTCAGAGATCCGCCGGGCTCAAGGAGGGCGTTGAGGCGATCCAGGACAGAGGGGCTGAACACAAACACACAAGACACATGATTATTATTATTATTACTACTAGTTCATATATGTCTGTAGGGGGTTTCTCAGTGTAACATAACTCCAATAGTTATGTTATCATCCAATCCTCCCCAAGTCCCCAGGAAAATGCCTTGTGTCCACACCTGGTCTCATGCATCTCGTCTCCTTTATATCTCTCATGTGCTTTGTGGCTGGATTATATCCAGACTAAGTTGAAGCCCTATCACAAGGCAAGCCTGACCACTCTTATCTGAAGAGCCGATGTCAAAGGTGTAAGCAAAAATGTATTTTATTGCATCGAGGCTCATCACTAAGTGGGTCCTGGCATGTTCGGACAATTAAAGCTGCACTGAAATGAAAAGCGTAACCCTAGCCATAGCTAGACAGACTCACAGACAAATAGACAGACAGATACACAGACAGACAGATGTACAGACAAGACAGACAGACAGAGAAGACAGATAAACAGATGGACACAGATACAAGATAAGACAAGACAATGACAAATTGGCTGGCTGACCTGCAGAAGTTGACGTTGTCCATGAGCAGCCAGTCCCCAGCCTGCAGGGACTGGACCAGCATGCCGTCCAGCCACTCGAAGCCTCCGTTGGTCCAGCCGTCCTCCAGCTGGGCCAGACGCTCCTTCAGCAGCGTGAAGTCCATCTGCAGCTTGGACATGTCTGCAGGACAAACACAAACCCTCCACTGATACTGGACTTGACATGGAGTACTTGAACTCTGAGAGCCAAGTGATCTTAAGTTAGGTAAATGTGATTAATGAAGCACTTCTAACTAAACATGTGCATCAAAAAATGCTTAACAGAGCAGAGAACAGAGAAATTGTTATATAAACATACAATTAAGAAGTGAAATCAAATATTAACATGAGGACAAAGAATGTGTTTGTTCTTGGATATAAAACCCAGAGCTACACCAGACAATTTATCATCCCCCTTGTTATCTGACAAATTAAAAACAAGGGTATCATTATGAAATTGAATATAATTATTTTTCCAGATTTATCTTGCTAGGTCAATTATTTTCTAGTATTCTTCCTTTATTTTCAAAGCATTTCCTTAGTTAGTTTTTGGCTGGACTGCAACAGCGGGGCCAGCCCTATAAACGCAAATGTCTGTCCATCACTGACTGACTCACTGACTGACTCACTGACTGAGTGATGAAGTTACACCATTGGTCGGTCAAGTGTTGGAGCTTCCCCATTGGTCTATTTCAAATTAAAAGCCCTCTAGCAACAAGGCTTTTGGCCACAATTTTGCACATTGACCATACATGGTCCAGTCATAAACTAGGTTTTGACCTAGTCTTGTTTTCAAATAGTATTCAGTGGATTACCTGTGAATACTTTGAGTTTGGTGTTGAGTTTCTGCAGGAGGAGGATGATGACTTCCAGTTTGTTCAGGGCCTCAGAGCTGACCGACCCCCCCGTCCTCTCGAGTCCTGCCTCCTTCAACCAGCGACGGAAAAGCCCCCAGGTCTTCAGCAGGAACTCTGTGTCCTGGACACCCACGTCCAGCGACATCAGGCCACGCCTTGTCACCATGGCAACTATGTAGTCCACGTTTTCCAGCACTTGCTGCCAGGGCCGCATGATGTCCACCTGGAGGAGAGGCGAGACAGCAGAGTGATGCTAGGTGTTGCAAATATATTTAACATAACAGTTGGAATATTTCTAACTTGATATTGTTCCTTCATACCTTTCTAAAACATAATTAAAAACCACATAATTATGGGAAAGGAAAAACATTCTACATTCCATAATTTTCTAAACAGAATCAGTAAACTATTCTCAATAAAATACAAGAAAATAAGTCAAACTTAATCCTTTATCATCTACATTGGACAGTCTGTTATTTTTTTTGTGAAAGCTTGATTGTCACTTCAGTTAAAACAGAAACTGCATGTTATCATTCTTCATTTAAAACCAACAGGCAACAAATCGCAAACTAGCTTGTTGCATTAGTAATGCTAACAAGCCATCTTTTCCTCCAAGATGCGACAAGATCCTGGCAACAAAAACCAACAGAGCACAATTCAAAAAAAGTATTCAATTCAATTCAATTCAAAAAACTTTATTTGTCCCCGGGGGGCAATTGAAGGCACATAGAGCAGCAGCATTTCACAGGGCAAGGTCAGTGCAAACACAAAAACAAGAACAAGAGCAAAGATGTTTAAAAGATGTTTACCTGTTCAAAACCTCCCAGCAGCTCTGTGGTGTCCATGGCGCTGTTCATAGCCATGACCCTGAGACGATGGCCTGTCAGCAGTGCTAGCAGCCTGACCAGGCTGGTCTTTCCGCTGGCTGTGGGGCCAACCAGGATGGACATCCAGCCCATCTCCACACACTTCATCAGGGACTCCAGCGGCCTCAGGGCCTGGTGTGTGATGGACAGTGGAGGGTCCAGGGCCACAGCGGCCCCACCGCTGCGCTGCAGGACTGAGAAGCCCACCTGGAATAACAAACGGGATGCAGAAGAGAGGGTGTTCAACGTTGTACCGTACAGTCAAAACACATGAAGAACAGGATGAAGTTTGGGTTTTTGGACGAACCTGCAGATTGAGCGGAGTGATGTGGAACTGTCTTGAGCCAGAGTAAGGCTCAAAGTCCTCTCCAAACACCTTCCTGTACACCGACAGCACCTGGGTGGGATAGGAGAGAATTCACGGGATAAACAGGATGTTTAGAACCCAAGCCCACTGGTGAGAGCAGGTAGAAATGATTTATACTTATTATCACTTCAGTTAATTAGGGCTATTGGTCACCTTTTGGATTGAAAGTATCAATACGATGCCTTGACAGACAGACATTACCTTGTGAGAGTCGGTACAAAAGTTTAATCATATTATAATAATTGATTATCCTTTGGGTTCATAGTGTCATTGATTATCCAATAGGTTAGTTAGTATCAACTGTTGTCATATGGGTTTATAGGTATCACAGATCTGTGTCCCCAAATCAATTCAATAGAATTTTTCCAAGAAGGGATATAAAATGGCCGCCTCACAATATGCTTACAGACGGGGACCTGTGACGTCAAGAATGACATCACGTTAAATCAAAGGGTATATAGCATACCTGAGCCTTGTCTGCCTCCGTCCTCATCCTATCAGCATATACCAATCCCACGTGCTGGCCCGGGTTGAAAAACCCAGGCGATTGGTCGGCCTGCATCAGCTGGCACCAACGGAACATATCTCTCAGGTTAAACTCCCATGGTCCCCCTCTCTGACCCCACCACCTCTCCACAGACACCTCGTGGACAAGCTGAAAACAGGGAACAGGAAGTTAAGGGCAAAAGAAACGATGGAATCCAGCAGTACGAAACACAGCTTAGTTGTCAAGTTTGTGAGGTTTAGCAAAAATCTGATGAAGAGAATTTTAACACAACTGTTTTCACCTCCTAGAGCCCATCCCCAGAACTGCATTCCTTCACATTTTCCATTTTAAAAATTTAAATTTCAGATTTGAGGACTTGATTAATGGTCAGTATAATGTATTCTGATAGTGGCTGGTCAATATGACAATAAAATTGAATAAACATTTATGACAAAATGTGTAGTCACATTTATGTATCGGGACTGAATAGTTGGCTTTTCTCCAATTTTACAGATTTTCTGTGTTTTTCAGAAGTTTTCAAGACATGGAAATAGTCAATTCATAAACGTACTCTGTTATTGAACTCCACCATTTTAGAGATGATTTCCTTGTCAATGTTGGGGAAAATGGAGTCTCCGATGAACTCCATGTCTTTGCTGGTGAGCTGGTCCACGAATACCTGGAAGGACATGGACAGATTAGACTTTTCCGAATGCAACTAAAATTATACTATTGTTAAGTAGATGAACCAAAAACATGGACACACAAATACGTGAGTAACTGGTAAAGTAAGTAAACAACCAAACAAATAAGCACAAAAATAAATAAATAGAAAAATATATTAAGTGGTGAAATAATTGAATTCCACCTTTGTAAAATGGCCTGACTTTTATTTACCTGGGTGAATCTGTTCAGGAAGGATTTGGGCAGACCCTTGCGTCCTCCCCCCTGGGTAAAGGGGTTCTGGCAGCCAAACATCCTGGTCTTGTCCTGCTGCACCTGGAAGCTCATGCCCAGCTCTGGAATGTAGATCTCTGCTCGGTGGTCAAAACAGGCATTCAGACCCTCCAGAACTGACTGGGAGGCCAGATTCAGCTGCCGGCATAAGGAACAGAGGGAGTGTCACATGAGATTATAACCAGAGGGTTGAACCCTCAGGAGCTGAAATATGATTATGTTTAATTAAACTAACTAACTGCTGTATCCATCTATGCATCAATCATACCCGAAGCAAAGGGTTGCCTGAACACTCTTCTCTGGTATAGGAAAATATACAAGGAATTGTAAACATTTTACATTTATCTTATGATGAGTGAAGAACATTGAGCAGGTAGGGGTTCGGTATCTTGCTCAAGGGTACTTAGACAGGTATGAACACACAGGGGATCGAACCCAGGACCTTCTGGTTGGGGGATGACCTTTCTACCCCTAGGTCACCCTGTCACCCAAAACTATAAGCTGTCTCCTCAGGCTATTTCACTTTATTATTCATCAGTAAAAGCCTGTATAGAAAACTTATTACATGTACAGCAAGTTTACTTATATATATTATATATTTATTGTTGTGAAAGGGGTCAGCTGGATGAACAGCGCTACATACCTCATCGAGGACAATCCAGTGGCCAGCCTTCAAGGCGGCCAGAAGAGGGCCATCGCGCCACGCAAACTCTCCTCCCTTCCCTCCCTCCACCGGCAGGTCTGTCCCAAACAGGTCCGTCACATCCTGCAGATATTATGTTCAGTACAGTTAGAAATCATCGTTCTCCTTCCAACGCTGTTGTACATAGGTCTCATTCCATGTCAGCTCAGAGGACTTGCATAAACATTTAAGGATTTTTAATGACGTTCAAGACCTAATTCCCTCAAATTCAAGGACTCAATACGACCTGCTTTGCAACATGAATTAGGGTTCATCACCACGTAAACACTATAGTTATACTACACTATAATTAAGTAGAAGTAGAAAGCCTTAAACGTAGATGAACATTGTCTTGTTTTAGTACGTTGTTAGATATGAGCTCTGACATCCAGATCAACATTGAATCATGTAGGTCTAAGTTTATTCCATTATTCCACACAGACGATTTTCACTTTTACACAAAATGTTCACTGTCGATTCAAACACTTTCAATGACTTATGTCCATTTTCAAAAACTATGAAACCACCAACTACTAACAGAAAGAGGACAATGCAGTGTAACAGAGCGAGCTTACCGTTTGCTCTGACAGGTTGATTCGGACCAGGTGGTTTCCAGAGGCCTTTGCCAAGGCAGCGACCAGGCTGGTCTTCCCAACGCCAGGGGACCCTTCCAGCAAGACCGGCCTCTGCAGCTTCAGGGCCCGCAGAAGCCTCTGGGCATTCACTGCTGTGGTTCCCGCTGCGATGGCGTAGTCTGACAGGCTACGACTCTCCGTCTGAGGTCCTGGATGGAAGTAAACGTAATAGTTAAAAAGAGTCAAATCTTCTACAGATGACAGAAATAACTTCTACACCTGAAGGCTGTTTCCAGTAACAAAACAAGACTAGCAAACAAAACCTAGTATATGTCTGGACTGTGTTTGGTCAATGTACAAAATTGTGGTCAAAAGCCTTGTCGCTAGAGGGCTTTTAATTTGAAACAGATACATCGGCCAATGGGGAAACTCCAACACTCCACCGACCAATGGTGTAACTTCATCACTCAGTCAACGAGTGACGGACAGACATTCGTGTTTATAGGGCTGGCCCCGCTGTTGCGATCCAGCCAAAAATTAAATGGTATGAAAATAGTAAAAACTGTATATTAACAATAACACTAAAACTTGAATTCTAAATGGGGCAAATGTGTAAAATCATATCATTGACATTTAGAAATAGTATAGTGTGTCCAAACCTAAAGCGATGTAGAAGGGATCGATGCCAAAGAAATCGTCCCCCCACTGGGGCTCTCGGGGCAGGCTGGTGTCATAAACCCTCAGGGCGTCCAGCATCTCCTGGTCCAGCTGGGTCATCTTGCTCAGCCGTTGCTGCAGAAAGCCCAGGCATAACCTGCGTGCCAGCAGGGCATTGTCTGCACAGGACACGGTAGTCCCTATATGAGAGAGAGAGAGAGACTCTCTTGAAACAAACGGTCCAAACACTGACTTGGAGTGAGTAATTCCTTCCCCTAGGGAAACGGGCCTTGCCTTGTGTGAAATATTATACATCTGAAAATGGTTTCTTGACGGAATTTCACAAGTGTTTTGCAACAAATCATTTTCCACAAGAATGTTTGTGATAAGATAGAGCCTCTCAGTGGCTGTTTTGAATCTTTTCCGATTAAGTATGTATTTATAAGGTGCCCACAGCGATGAACTCAACCGTGTAACATCAACAACATGGGGCACTAGATTCATGACGGCGTAGCTTGATGTCCTTTATGGTAACCATTTGCAGGATAGTACATCACTCTATTAACATCAGAATTGATCCTCTATATGAACACTCACCCTGGAAAATTTCACAAGGGTTTGTTATATCACATCCTGTGTACTGGCAAACGGTTTAATTCGATTGGGAACACAAAATGGTGCCAGTAGATCCAGGCCGCGGGCTCACCTGAGCCGATACCGTCCACGTAGACCAGACAGGCGGCGTGGATGAAGGCAGTGACGGTGTCCAGCCTGAGGTCCCACTCTGCCTCCTCTTCATCCTCCATGGCTCCCATGGTCATGAAGCCGTCCTCGTCGCGCTCGCACACCGTGTTGAGGAAGTTGACCCACGACAGGATGTCCCTGACGCTCAGGATGCAGCGCCGGCCGAAGTCTTGCCGGGTCAGCCAGTCGATGAAGTCCAGCATGAGCTCTGCGATATCTCCGCCTGCATTTCAGGGATTAAAGAGTTTATTCTAAGGAACAGAAAGGAAGGAAATCACCTCCGCTAACACTGACTGAATATATTGCACGATAACTTGCGTTATAAGATACTTCTACTGTCGTCACGTCAAAACAGAGACTCTAGCTGCTGCTGATTCCTGAAACATGCTTGGCTCAGCGGAGGTCCAGCTGCCGCATGGCTGACGTCTACACATCAGAAGTATCTACTAGGTGTTAGTTACCATCTATCGAGAGGCCGGAGCGCAGGTTGTGTTGGATGATCTGGACCATGTCGCTGTGGCTGTTGCTCTGAGGACACCAGATCTCTGTGAAACGGTTCCTGAGCGCTGGTGAGAGCTGTTCAAAGATAGACAGAGACTAAAGTCAGACTCTCCCTACGCACATGAACGGTAACGGTTTCCATTAAAGTTGTAAACAAAACGGAGGAGAAACGACAGCAATGCGCCAGAAGGAGTTAAGACATATCAACGTGGGGAAACCACTAGCCATGCTGTAAAAGTTAACCCCGCTGGTCAACTGATCTCAGTTTCACATATATATTGTGTGGCCAAGTTGTTTAGTGAAACTGAGCTCAGTCTATATCCATTTTAATATGCTTTGCTTATATCTGCATGTGTTCTTTGACCTCCTTCTTGCCGAAGTCTCCTCCAGGGTTCATGGTCGCCACCAGACGGAAACCGGCCGCTGCAGTGATCAGCTCCACGTCGTCGTCGTCCCCGCTGCCCTTCTCTGCGAGCACAAGAGACTTCTCCGTCTCCAGAACACTGGAAATAAAAACACAGTACAGGGTCAAGGGTTAACAGTTACGGTTGGCATTAGGGTTCACGGGTCAATGCAATGTTTCACATTTTGATGTGTGTTAGTCTACCTGTTGAGTCTCTCCAGCACAGAGTCGTCTGCCAGGGAGATCTCGTCCAGGAGGAACACGCCTCCCTGTTTCATAGCCAGTACCAGGGGGCCATCGTGCCACTGAAACAGTCTGCAGTCCTCACCTTCCGCCTGCAGGCACACAAGGAAAGATCAGGGTCCGCTTTCACAGCGTGAGGTGTGCAAAGATTTAAAAACATATAAAGAAGAATGATTAATTTGTGAGGGTGAGATAAAAAAAAATAAAACATTCTTATATTCTGCTTTCTCCACTTCAATGAGTTTGGCCTTTGTTTTTGTAATGCCGTCTCCTCCGTACCTGACTGGTGTGTCTGACGGGTCGTAAACCTCCCAGGAAGTCAGATGTCTCCATGTGAAGGTGACAGTTCAGGGAGAAGAATTTCTGTCCAGCCAGGGCGGCAAACAGCTGACAGATGGTAGTCTTACCGCAGCTATGAAGAAGATAGGAGAACATGCTAACCTGCTAGCATAGCTGCACATGCAATGAGATAAGCTGACAGAGTACAACTACAACATTTTCTTACAAGGAAAGTGCAATGACAACGAATTAATTGTTAAAAATGTTGCTATTGAATACAGTTGAAATAATATGTTGTGGGCTGTTTGCTATATCATTTATACATTTATATAAAAAAATACATTCTGACGTTAAATAAGGCTACATGAATATGGTTGTGAAGGATTTGATTCCATCTCTGCCGGGTGTTATATCTAACTGTTACCCGGTGTCTCCTACGAGCAGGACAGACTCTCCGAAGCGAAGCGCCCGTCCCACCAGCACAGCGAGCCTCCTCATGCCGTGTGTCCAGACCACGTGACGGAACTCCTCAGGAACTCCGGCGATGCTGTCGATGAACGGACCTGCCAATCACAGCATCGCACCACCGTGACTCAGTGACTTACTGACATGTGTCTCTCTATACTCAATATTGATATCTTACAAAGATCTTAGTAATAAACAGATGACTCTTATATACTTCCATTTATCTAAATTAGTAAATACAGTCTCATGATATAAATATGTAAACATTTCTGTAATTGTGAACAGAACTATTTTTTTCTTTACACCACTAAGAGTTAAACATTTTTAATTTATTATTAATTAATTTTTAATTAAAAGGGAGCAGGGTCCATACAAAAAGTTTGATACTGTATAATTATTATATTGTAATATGAATTATACACAGCACAGCTATCTCCAAGTTATTTCTCTTTCAGACCATTCTCAGTTTGAACATCTTCACTGATGCTCCACAACTTGATTTGTTCAGCACAGCGTCTGAGAACCTCCTCTAGCAGCAGTCCGATACATCTCTATCCCCCCCCGACGGAAAAGCTGTCAATACTGCGACTGCAAATTAATATGTGTTCCGATGGCAACTATGCGGTCATCAACCTGCTAATCAAGCTTGAAGGGGTTGAGGTCAGTGTGGGTCAGCGTGGGTCAGAGCTAGCAGACTAAGTGGCTGGTTGTCAACTCACTGAACTGGCCGGTGACCTGCTTCTGGGAGAACAGGTTCTCTGGGGTCACTGTCCTCTTGAAGTGCTTCTCCAGGATGGACTGGATGGTAGCGACCTCCTCTGGTTTCCTCACGCGCCCGGCCAGCAACATGTACCCTGATGAGGGAGGACAGCCTTTCACTTAACCAGGCGGGTCAATTACCAACAACTTCCTATTTTCAGTGATAGCCCGGGGAGCCCTTGTGCATGCATACTTTATAAAGGTGTACATAAGGAAAAGGTGAATATTAAATAATTCAAATGCATGTACATAATTCATCATATAATTTAAGTATTTATTACATTTTTAATCATAGCATTTTTTTGTTTTAGAGAGAGAGCGAGAGAGAGAGAGAGAGAGAGAGAGAGAGAGAGAGAGAGAGAGAGAGAGAGAGAGAGAGAGAGACAGAGGGGCAGAGAGAGAGACAGAGAAAGAGAGATCGGGGAGGACAGCAGTGAAAAGGTAAACATTAGCCTCAAACCACTATTAACCTCACTACTTGACAGTCTAAACAGATGGA
>OMKK01000500.1:9282-20435 GCA_900302305.1 Polymixia japonica | reverse complement strand
TAATACGATTTGCACTACTCACTCATCTGATGTTTTTCTAGACTTGGACGGAGGCTTACCGCTGCTTGGTGACTGAGTGTACCACGCTTATTCTGAGTCGGTCCCCGACCACCCCTCTGAATGAATGACTGGGTGGGCCCCGACATTAATGTGGTGGGGCCGTTGCAAATCCCACCCAGCGATGGATTCCCCCTGTCAGAGGGCACCCACTTTTTTGGTAAGACCCGTTGACCTACAGGAGCGCATGGCCATCTCTGACCAGTACGCTCACAGACCTCTGATAGCTGATAGTCCAAGTCGTAATGCACAGTAGCAGCTGGCTGGAGTCACTGGCTCGACGTGAGAACAACTTTACACATTACTAGCCAACAAGATATAATGATGCAAAGAAATGTGACTGTCGGGTTAATGAGTAGCTATGGCAACCTTTGCTCCCCTTGGCACTTCTCAAGAGAGTTGTTCTGTTCTGCAACTACTGTGCTAGCATACTTAAGAAAAGGAAATAAAAGGAACATGTTTAAGCAGAAGTAAAGGTAGAACCGGAGGTAGAGTTTCAGACTACAGCGGGGCTATTTCAAACAGAGAACGGAGACGTCAAATTGAGATGGCCATGGTTCAGACCAAGTCTTCAGGAGGTCAGTGTAACACGCCGTGCAGATATCACCTTATATAAGTTTACTTTGATTGACACAGTTGAATGGTTTCAATGGTTTCAAAATTCCTCTTTACAGATGAGGGACTCTTGGACTTTACAAATGTTTTTTTTTTTTTTTTTAAATGTTTTGTCATCCCTCGCCTGAAAAGTAACATGTCATAAACTTGTCATGAAGATTTTTCAAAACATTTATGAAAACGAATTTGTGTTTGAGACTTTGGCTTATTATATAACGATACATTTTCAAACATGGTCTAAATGTTTAGCTGGACGGTATATGGCATTCTAACACAGGCATTGTGCTTCGTGAGAGTGAGTTGTTAATAATTTATGGTGTTATATTTTGTTGTGTCGATTAAAATCAACTCCTGGACCATTATCTAAGGCTAACAAGCTTCTGCTGGGAAGTGCTTGATATGACATAATTATCTCAGACAGAGGAAATGATTGCTAATAAAATGCCTCACTTTTGATGTAATCAAGTAACTGGTTGCATCATTCTCCGCTTTACATTCAAATATTTTAAGTTAGCTTCTATGTAAACTGCCGTTAGCTGTGTTATAACCTCTTTTTCCTCCTTAGATATTCTGGCAGATCAAGGGAGTCCTCCGCTCCAGGATCCGGACATCTTACCCTTCACCGGCTATCCTACCATGCAGTACCCGTCCATGGAGCCCGCCATGTCCTCCCCACCGTATTACTCCAGTCACAACTACTACCCACAGTACAGCGGGGAGGAGTGGTATTCGCATACAGGGATGTATGAACTGAGGAAAGGTCCCCTGGAGGTCACCTACGACGCTGAGATGGAGGAGGTGTCGGCTGTGGTCCCTACCGTGTGCAAGAGGACCCGGCACACGTCACAAACTGGAAGGGTCAAAGGGGAGGAACTTTGCGTAGTGTGTGGGGACAAGGCCTCCGGATACCACTATAATGCTCTCACATGTGAGGGATGTAAAGGTAACAGCAGCACTTAACGCTTAACTTATTACGCAGAGGAACAGCCCAGTGCGTTGCTATAAATTAAACGTACGCTTACGTAACTTAATCTTTGACCCTTCCCACTCTATAGATGACGTAGAACAGCTCACCTGTTTTTTGATGGAACGCTTTTGATGGAAAGCGCTTTATGAGTAATAGATTCATTTCTGGGTTCGATAGTGTTGAACATCTCCAGGATGTTACCTGGCTTGGCACCCAAAAACGCAAGGAGGCCCTCGAACATATGTCGCAATAACGCAGCATACAACTGACAGCTTCAGATACCGTGCAAAGGCGCAATGGAGCGGCGCTTCGGATAAAAGTAAAATCTTTTCATTAAATGTGCTTTTCGAGGTATTAAAAGGACATTCTCAGATACAGCGGCAGTGTAGAATGATGTTTTACCCACATATCATTTTTTTCTTTGCTGTTGACAAGTCTGTAGCAAACGTCCTAACAGCAGTTGGTGTAATACATGAATTAAAAGCTTGTTAGTCGCTGAACACTTGAACATCAATAACTAATTTTCATACTAATTGTGCTCATTAGGCCTGAGGCTGGTTGGCTAAGTGAGAATGTTCTGCAGGGGAAACTCAGCTGTCAGGAGAAGCACTTCAGGATGAGAGAGAGCGTGCTGCGTACTTTGTTTAGTCGTAGTTCACTATCAGCACACTGTGGTACGAGGCAGTTAATTCCATATTTGATTAGATTCCAACTGGGAAAGCACTGCCATGCAAACATCTGTTAAAGGTTACCCTGGAATGAGGAACAAACTGAGGTTTATTAAAGACAAAAAGGGGTATTATACTGACCCCGAACCAGTCAGTGGCCTGTCTCAATGTAAAAACCATCCATCTAGTGACACCCAAGAAGGAGCCTCTGGCAACTCCTCTCCACATTTTTATGACAATGTGGATTTGCTCAGATTCCTGCCAAACCACAGAGTGAATAGCTTATAAGTGTAATTCCACACTGCAAGGTTGGACAATGCCAACGCAGCCGCTGGTGTATTCTGCCATTTGACTGAGAATAGGTTTAGGTCTAACTTGGCTTGTACCTGGTACAGCTGCCAGATTAGGTTCCCTCTCGGCTTTCTGTTGTACAATGCGGGGGGAACCTGAGCTTGGCTACACTAATACATGTCATTGTGCTTAATGTTCTATGTCAGAATGTCTAATAAGTGTTCCACAGTTATTCCGCGTGTGTGTGTGTGTTATACTCTGCTGCGCTCACTGTCTGGAACATTGCCAGCTGGGCTTGGAGGGTTCTCTGATACATTAATAGAATATTGTGTTATAATTAGTTACCATTCGATTGTTTTCACCCAATCGCCCTTTATCTTTGTAAACTCTCCTTTACGTTCCAAAAAAAGCAGTCATAACGATGTCATCCATCATCCAGCTTTTCCACCAGCATGATCCATCAGTTGATACTGTCCTGTTTGCCAACCGCGTTTAGGCTTTTTCAGACGGAGCATAACAAAGAACGCTGTGTACAAATGCAAGAGTGGAGGAAACTGTGAGATGGACATGTACATGCGCAGGAAATGCCAGGAGTGCCGACTAAGAAAGTGCAAGGAGATGGGCATGCTGGCAGAATGTGAGTATCATCGCTCGCCAAGAGCTGTCGGCGCCTACCTGAGTTATCGGGGTATTAGCAACAGGACATTATGTGAAAATAATTCCTCTATAAATAAGGACGTGAAGTAAAAGAAATGGGATTATGCTCTTAATTTCCGTACTGCAATGGTTTTTCATATAGTTTGATTCAAGTTGATCTGCGTTGTCCATGTTCACGTACATTGCAACAATGTTGTACTTTCAGTAGGTTTGTGATCATCTGCGATCATTTGGAATGTTCTCTATCCAAATCACCAAAATAGAGAAGAAGATACATTGTAAACATGTATGTAGTTTATGTCCCTTCTCCAGGGATGACCTTGCCATTAAGGAAGTTTAGTTATTGGGTCTATTTGGAACAGTCCGTTGAAGAGAGCATGAGGACAGAGTAGGCTCCAGTTGCTCATAAATAGTGCAGGGAAGTCGTGATGAATATTGCAAGGTAGCAGGAATCATGACCCTGTCTGCTGGCATGACAGTTACTCTCTGAGTTGTGTTTATTTATCTAAGACAGGTTTGGACAGCTCTCAAAGTCAAGCTTTCTGAGAAGCTTCCTGGTCACAGTGTGAAAAGAGACTTTTTTGACAGGTCCTGATCCAACGGAAAAGTTGATCTGACTCTACTTTTTTTTTGTTGACTGTCCTCTGAGGTTTTGAATAACCTTCGGCAGAAATATGATCTTTCACAACTTGCTGGATTTTGTACAAATAAACACAGTGTTGCACAATTGTTTTTCTGTCATAATAATAGTGTATAATAGCAAAGTTGGCAACTTCAAACAATAAAAAAAGTAAATGATTAATGATTAGGACTGCAGCCAGCCCTATAAACACAATTGTCTGTCACTGACTGACTGACTGACTGACTGAGTGATGAAGTTACATCATTCGTTGTTTACAGTCACATGATTCCGATGACACGCGAAATTCAGATGGAGGGCAGGAAGTGAAAAGCAGAATTGACGGAAAGCCAAAGAGAGAGAGACGGATCTATTTTATTTTTTGGTATCGGTCCTATTGACACTAGAATGGATCTTCAAAACGAGTAGTATCGATACTTTTGGTATCAATCCGCCCACCCCTAATTGACCTTACAAGGTCCAGCCATATACTAGGTTTTGACCTAGTCTCGCAGTGATGCACTAAAGACAAAATTATTAAAATGAAAATTATTTAGTTCATCAGAGATTCCTAATATTAAGGACAATATTAAGGATGTATCACTATTGTAAATCCTTAAGCTTTGCAACTGCTTTGAATCAACGCTGAATAATCGGTTGTATTCAACAGTGTATTCAATCAGTCGTATTTAACACACAATGTGAAGCCTTCATCACTGTCGGCAGGTCTGTTGACTGAGATCCAGTGTAAATCAAAAAG
Organism: Polymixia japonica; assembly: GCA_900302305.1. Taxonomy (NCBI): domain Eukaryota; kingdom Metazoa; phylum Chordata; class Actinopteri; order Polymixiiformes; family Polymixiidae; genus Polymixia; species Polymixia japonica. The sequence continues at coordinate 15,801 of OMKK01000500.1, read as the reverse complement.
GCTGCGTAAGAACACCAAGGCCTCGCCAGGAGAGTCCACCGGCGACGAGACCGAGGGGGCAGACAATGGAGACAACAAACAGGTCACTTCTACAACCAAGCTGTCTAAGGTGAGCGCCACCTCTATGAGGAACAGTGCGTATGTATTGATTACATGACAGTGCAAAAAGTGACGTCCACAGTCGCTGGGGATTAATAATTAAGCGTAATACTAAATGGATGTGGCGAACGAAGTACCGGTTTCACACATACCACGCCCGGAAGTAAAGTTCTAATCTGGGTTTCTTTATCCCCACGTGGAATTATTACGTTTCATAAATATGACATCGCTTTAAATTTCTTTAGGGATTGCTCACAAACAATCAATACAACAGCCATATAAAGCGTGACCCAAACAAACGTAGGCAAACGGGATAATTACTAAAGGCTGCGCCTGTTTTTCCTTATCCAGGAAAAGGTCGAGCTCACTCAAGAGCAGCAGACGCTCTTGAATTATCTAGCAGATGCGTACGACAAACATCGCATTCCTCAGGATATGGCCAAAAAGCTGGTAAGTTACTCTCAATATACACATTTCCTCACAGTGTTTAGAGCTGGTTCCATTACAGGCTCCACTAAATGCCCCTATTGAAATATGTCTAGAGCATATAGCTGTGGCATGTGCATACAGTCAATTAAACTGATCTGAGACCAGACCGGCCGCTTCAGTTCTAGCCAATTTGACATGACCTCGCCTCCGATAGGTCAGTCCAACCTAGAAACTTGAGGCATACAGGCCTTGGTACTTGGTACAGTTCCGCTATCATAACCTGCTGCTCCACAAAGCTTATGCAACTTGACTTATCAGTCAGGAGAGACCTATATCTCCTCGTACTCAGACTCATCTGTTCTCTCCAGCTACAAGAACAGTTCAACGCTGAGGAAAACTTTCTACTACTGACGGAAATGGCGACGAGTCATGTTCAAGTTCTTGTGGAGTTTACCAAAAATATTCCAGGTATTGCGTCCTAGTTTGTATCTCTTGAGTAGATCTCAACTACTGTATTATCACAGGACTATGACAAGTATCACAACTGCTGTGTTTATTACCATACTGGACCCATACAATAGTACTGAATACTATGCTAATGGGGTCACCGATACTGTGATATTAATAAGTGCATCAATGCTGTTTTTCATGGTAGAACTCGCCTGTCATTTATGGTACGGTGTCTCTGTCAGGGTTCCTGACTCTGGATCATGAAGATCAGATCGCCTTGCTCAAAGGCTCAGCTGTGGAGGCCATGTTTCTGCGCTCGGCTCAGGTCTTCACCAGGAAGATGCCCCACGGACACACAGAAGTGCTGGAGGAACGGATACGCAAAAGTGGTAAGTCGAACTAAAGGAACGACTAAAATAACCCCCTCCCCCACAACCGTCACTTTCTGGCTACGCAAACTTGACTGGTATCGAAATAATAGGTTACACTTCATAATAATTAAACACTATAAAGCATTTACAGCGTATTAGTTCATCCTTTCTAAAACATCAACAATACATTATTAAATCGTTACAAAGCTATTAAGAACACTATGTTAAACATTGATAAACGATGACGCGTGTGATGCTACGATATGTCGGGACCAGAATAGTAATTAATTCATAACAGTGTTTATCAATGCATAACATATTGTTTATTAATAGCTTTGTAATGATTTAATAATGTACTGTCGATGTTTTATAAAAGATGAATTAACTATTAACTGATACGTTGTAAATGCTTTATAGTGCCTTCTAGCATTCTGTTGCTAAAAATATTGTCATCAACGCAATCATATCATAGTACCGTGAAGGTGAATTTAGACGTTTCACACGTTACACTTCCTAGAGTGCTAACGAATCATCTGTCCCGAGTAATGACCTCTAAAAGGATTTGCTGCATTTCACCGCAGCTAAATACATGCACACTGTAGTGCAAGGGCACGCTGTAAGTCAGTCAGTCAGTCTGCAACCAAGCAGCTAAGTCTAGGCAGGTCTGGTATGAATAATGGATCCGCTTGCTCTGCGTGATGCAGCTGGGAGATGTGTGCTGACCTGTTGATCCCTGGCTGTAGGTGTATGTTACACATGCAAGCAGATCTTCACTGGGTAGGGTTTCATTCCATTTGGGCATGAGTGAGTGGGCATGTTTTTAGGCAGCTGGGTAAAGGAGAGCTGTCAAAGAATGCAGGGTGGATGGTGTTGACCGCGCTCCGGTTTGATGTGTTGAAATACTCATGCACATTAATCCTTAAATAAGATGTCCCTCACTTACCTTAAGGTAATGTTTCGTTTGTGAAACGGTTTTTGCCCCCAATATACAGTCCTGTAAACACATTCCGTTTCTTTCTATCAACAAATTTACAACTTTCAAAGTCTTAAAAATAGTTTTACCGTCTGGTGGTTTTAATACCGCAACTCATTCTGCTCTGCTGTCATATCTGAGGTGTCACCATGATAAGCATGGCTGGACAGCTTAATAGACTGTGGCATAGATGGCAGGAGTGTGACTGTGTGTGTGTGTGTGCGTGCGTGCGTCACTGGGTCCCTTGGCTCGGGCCCAGTTTGAATGGTGGGGATCAGAGATATTCACGCTAAAGGCCAGTCTGGGAGAACAGGGAGCAAAGCTGTCTGAGAGACTATTGTTCCTTATCGAAACATCAAGGGTGCTATTGTCCACATCTCTCCCTCTGAGCCCCACTGGCATTTCTGAAAGCGATGATGTGTCTGAGTAGACAGGCTCGTTCCTGCTAGTTTGAAGGCAGTCTAAAGTGGGAGCTGTTACCTACTAAAGGAACAAACTGAATGAAATCCTTATAGAATATAGAAAGCACTTTGCAGTATGATAGCAGTGGATTTATATCTGATATGTGATATATCTGATTGCTGAGATCTGGTGATATTATCTGCCAACATTCCTCAGACTGTAATTATTAAAGGATCACTAGAGATCGTAATTCATTAGAGGTAAATGAAGCAGAGTTTTTGCAAGTAAATGTTATGCCGCTATTTTTAACTGAGCAGAGATGCTAAAACACTATCTGTTTATGACCTATAGGACAGAGATACATCTTCTAATCTATTTATTTAGTTTTTTATTTAGTTTTATTTTGCAGAGAGCCACACTGAGTAAAGACATTACAGAATCAAAACAGTGTCCATCTTGCATTAAAGTTTTGTTTGGTTGCGGCAAATTACAAATTAGTATTTGATAGGAAACATGTTTCACAAAAGATCAAAGATGTTATATTTCCACCTTATTTCACTTCTAAATGCCTTTGAAAAACAATCTTATCTTTACCACTGATTTTCATATATACTGTATATATGGATAATAGTCACATCTCTCCCAACAGAGGTTCGTAGAGGTTCAAAGAGAGTGTTTCTTAGAAAACAATTTAGGTGGTGCATGATTAAGTAGCAACTTCTACATGAAGGTATCTGACACTTTAAAACTAACTGAATGACTTGTAATAACAACAACTTGCAATGTAATGCCTCTAACGTTTGAATATCTTTTTGCAGGTATATCACAGGAATTCATCACACCCATGTTCAACTTCTACAAAAGCATTGGTGAACTCCAGATGATGCAGGAAGAACAGGCCCTCCTCACAGCCATAACCATCCTAACACCAGGTCAGCTGGAATCAACACTGATCAGACAACTATTCTACTAATGTCAACTAATGGCAATATTTAATATGTTTCCTAAATCAACATCCAAAATCTTCGAAGTCCCAAATCATTGATTTCATATAAACCAGACATCTAGCCTCAGTTCACTATCCCAATTTAAGGATGCTCACTTTGCACATGCACATGGGCCATGTTTCACAGGGCTCTCTCGGCGTTTAGCCTGACCGCTCTGTTCGTCCTGTTCCCCTCGCAGATCGGCCCTATGTTAAGAACCAGCAGGCTGTGGAGAGGCTTCAGGAGTCCATGCTGGATGTGCTGAGGAAGTTCTGTGCCCTGCAGCATCCGCAGGATCCGCAACACTTTGCCCGCCTGCTGGGCCGGCTGACCGAGCTGCGAACACTCAACCACCACCACGCGGAGATGCTCACGTCCTGGCGAACGAGCGACTACAAGTTCACGCCGCTACTCTGCGAAATCTGGGACGTACAGTGACACGCCGGCGGAAAGGCAACGAGGGGTAGATCGGGCATAGTCAAATTAAAATGAACGTTTCGGTTTGAGCGACAATTTCACAGTCTAACGACATTGTATATTTCTTTATTGTATAAGGGTTAGGAGGGTCCCAATGTAATGACTGTGTGAAACCCCTGCACTAACTTCTTGCCTCTAGGTTGCCTGACTTCAGCAATAGTGAAATGTTAACATCATGACTTGGTATATTTGCTTTTTGGCCAATTTATTTGACTAATATTGTTTTTTGTTTATTCCACTGTTGGCTCACATCATGACATCTGTTTACAGTTTGGTTTAGCAAAAGCAAACTTGTCTCATTGTAGAGACATTTGTTTTACGCCATGGCAGAGTTCTCAACACAAGGAGAAGACTTTTTAAATGTTAAAGGTGCTATCTGTAACATGTTAAAATGACACAAAAGGTAGAACTACCGCATAGTATTGTAAGATTATAGTATAATGGTGATTGTCTGAAAGCTTCCCCTCTCTCTCTGTTGTGATTCTGCCTCAGTGGCGCCGTTTCCTTCTACTTTCTGGATTTTGTTTTTGCTTTGGCGGCCCGTCAAAGCCCCTCAGCCTGCACAAGCCGTTCTTGTTTTGGTTTGTTAGTGTATTTCACCTCACTAACGCTAGAGGTCACTAATGTCTTAACATCTTACATAGCACCTTTAAGATTGGGAATTTTCTTTTCATTGCGTACCTCATTTAGAAAAATTTGAAAGCCCACCTTAATTACTATAATATATAAACACTGGAACCAATTCAAAGTAAGTATGGAGGTGTCTGAGAAATATAGGGCTTAAATTTGTGTATTGCTGGGTTCATTTTCATTTTTTGAAACTCAGCTTCCATGGAACATGTTAATGTAATTACTGTATATGCATAAAAGTGATATTTTAAGTGATATTAAAAGTGACATTTCTGGCAAAGTAAATAACAAAATAAAAAAATGTTAAATTGATAGACGTTTAAGTTTATTTTGATTCTTGTTAGGGTTAGGGTTAGCATACCCATCTTTCCTAAGGTCCACATACAGATACAAGCATATTCTTAAACTTGACAGTAGTATGCATGGCTACCTTTTGAAAGACCTTTACTTATATTATTATATCTGAAGAAGACGTAAGGGTATACTACGAAGCGAGCTTAACATACCTGGGCTTTCTTTCTGATAGCTGGCTTCACAAAACAGGCAATCAAGACTAAGCAGAATCGCGGAAGTGGTTATCAACTGATCCAGAACCGCTTATTTTGCACCAGAGGAACAAATTATTATAATGAAAAGTTTTGAAGAATTTAAAACTATTGATACTGCAAAAAGCATCACTCTTGCCAGAGAGGAATGTTGGTTAAAACAAAATGTTGATTGTGTAAATGTATTACTGCCACGTCATTAAGGCACAAGTTGATAGGACTTTTTATTGACAGCAAAATTCTCTACATCGCCGATGGAATTGATATGTGCCTGCAGCGAAGAAACACAAAGCAATGCATACTGTTAGTTGTACAGTAAGGACATGACTTCAATGCAGTTGTGATACGGCTGAAGAAGCTTGACATCCTTCAGCTGAGGATCTATAACTTCCATACAGATAATAGTCGAGATCTGAGGAAAGCCAACGATTTTTGACGGTCTCTAAGATCTTGACTGGGGTAAGATCTTAGATCGTTTTAATTTGGGTATTTTCAAACACTTGGTTTTGAATGAGTTAGAAATTTATATGGGGAGCTATTGGTGTTTTTGTAATACAAAAACTACACTTTTAAGACGGTCCCTTAAATTCCCTTGAACGTCCAATAGCCAATATCCAAATAAAAACTAACTCTACCCCAGTAAACTCTTGCTCTTGTTCTCACTATCTGCACACTTTTTATTGGAAATATATAATACAAATATTTAAGTAACATTAAATAACAATGAACGGTGAGTAGCAGATACCACAGTTACAAAATTGAGCGAATTTATAAGTCTTTTAAATTAGAATTTCCGCGCATCTAACGCTCAATGAACGGTGACGTAATTTCTCAAGGGAGTTGATTGGTTAATGAGCAGCGCTTCATGTGTTTCTATCACAAAGCCTGGACATAATCTATTCTGGAGCAGGTTAGGTGTTCAGAGTAAACTACCGTGGTGATACTACCCCGATTAATAGTAAACCACCGTCGTGATACGGAAAACCTGGGGTTTAGTCTAAAGTGAGCTCGCTAACCCCTTAATCTCGCACCGTACTACAGCCCATCTTCCTTGTGCCTCATTAATTTTGCCTAAATGCTATTATCTCAGTGAACTAAAGTAAACTATTTATACAATAGCACAATAGCAACAAGAACAAACAGATTAGTAAACCTTG
>OMKK01000473.1:0-17874 GCA_900302305.1 Polymixia japonica | reverse complement strand
ATAAAGAAATATATATATATATATATATATATATATATATATATATATATACTTATATATATATATATGTATGTATATTCCTGCTCCTGTCATTGGGAATGCTGGCCAGCTCTAAGGCTTTATACTGTATATAACTACCTTATCCTGTTTATATAGGGATAAACAGGATATGGTAGTTAAATTGTACAATTCTAAAAACACTTAAATTCTTAAACTCTTAAAAACATCCAATCTTGTCTGCATTGATAAGGGAACAATAAAAAACAAAACAATGAAATTAGACAATCCTTGTGATTCATCCTCCTTTACCAGGGAGCATACAAGCCTGGTCATCACTATGGAAACTTCTCTTAATGGCATGGAAACGATTTAACAATGGAAGCTCATATCACAGAGAAAAATGTCCTCAGTTGGCACTGACCTAACATAAAGGACCTCTCAGAGTACTGCCGATGGCAACGCTGCAATGCTTCCATTATGTGGAAAAAGATAGAAGGGGGCAATAGGTAACAGTCTGCTCTCTTTTTAACAGTAATTGTTCTGAAAACATTCACAGCACTTGAATAGACTGTGCCCGGCAGTACAGTATGTCCAAAGGATGACTACAGAGAACGCAATTACAGTAAAAAGACAGTTTGTCAAAAACACGTGTGGTCCAAATTCAATCCACAACTATGTGAGTGTTCTTAAAACTCATGGCCTATGGAGGAAAATAACAATATTTCCATGTTTTTAGCAGTTAAAACGGCAGCATGGCCTCCAGCGAAGGAGCAAAATGGTGCATAACCACTTGAAATATGCTTCCGACACACTGTGTGTGTGGGAGGATGGAATTTCCACGTAGCGGACCCTTTGAAACGCCGTCATGAGCCGGTGAACGAAACAACAGTAGGGTGACGTAGCAAAGACCGCGGTTCAATCACAGGCCAAGAAGAGCTGGAGTGAGGGTCACGGGGGAATTGTGGTCGCCTTATCTGTGTGTGCCGTCTGGCTAAATCAAACACACACCCCCTTCGACGGCTCGCTCCGGCTCGGGGCTCTGCTTTATCGTAGCGAACGCACACAGCCCACCACTCACTCTCTCACTCTGATACAACTACACACACCCTTTCCCTCCCACTCTGTGTCTCTCAACGTGCACACTAAAAACGAGGCGAGAACCAAAGCCCACATAAGAAGAGCAAGTGGGAGTACATTATCTGGAGAGAGATACAATTTGTTCTGGCCATCTACAGCTAGCGCGCCAGAGTGATCTCCCCTAGTAGCAGCGTATCAGCGGGTGGCAGCTAGTGAGTGGGTGGTGGGCATTACACAACCCAGCTTCAGAACCTACACAGGCCACTCCAAAGGCCAAGCTCATTGAGCTAGTGAAATCCACAGGGAGACAGAGGATGCCAGATCATCTTGTGATCGAGCAGACTCGGCGATAACAATACTCCAGGCAATACTTTATATTGGAGGTCGCAATCGGTTGAGAAAATGTGATGCTGACAGACAAAGGTTAACCATGTAATGGAACAAATTATTATTATTTATTTATTTATTATTATTATTAGTCTTTGGTTAGAATGGTCACCAAATAGTGAGGGGAAGAGTCAGTATTCATACTAGGGTGAAAGTGCGTAAGAACCAGTTGTAGGGTATAAAGATCCACGGGGGGGCAGGCGTAGTAAGAGCAAAAAAAATTCACGTGAAATCGTGAAGGTTCGTCAAGGTTTCTAAGGTTCGTTTTACAGAAAGGGAATTGTTCGCAAGTTTTTACACATTTCCTCAGAAAGAATACTCCACTATTTGCCTGTGATGTTCATTAAATGACACAGTAGGGTATTGTAATAGTAATTCTATGGAAAACAGACAGCCAACACAATTTAACCTTCTAAATACTGCGTCAGTCATGGCTACACGTTCTAGGAAAAATTAAATTTTCCGTCCTTGTCTGAAAACTCATCAGTAGATTTTACCGAACGTTGCTCTCCACTCATGGTTTAGTCTTTTCCCAAAACCCAAGTACTGTCAACTGCGTTGACGGCGGAGAGGCTACGTGTTGCCTAGTGATGTGGCTGCAGAAGCTCTGCTGATGGTTGACTTGTGCGAGGGCCATGAGAGCAGCTTGTACTCTCTGGCCTGAGCCGGCTCCCCCTGTCACGCCCCCGTCCCTCCACGACATCCCACCTGCCATCTGGATCAACCAGGAAGTGACTGTGGGACTGTGTTTATGGGAGGGCTGTGTGTGTGTGTTTGTGCGTGTGTTTGCGTGTATGTGCGTAATATAGCTGGCATGTCACTCTAGTCTCTTGCATCTATGATAAATATTTACATACAAATTTGCTGACCATGTGGCATGTTGTGATTGCGGATGTGTAAGGGGAGAGAGAGAGAGAGAGAGAGAGGCGTGGAGAAAGTAGGAAATGTTTATAAAGAATGGCCCGTGTGTTTGCACATGACAGAGAAAGAAAGAAAAGGGAGAGAGAGAGAGAGAGATTCCTGTCAAACTAGACTGTTGAGTGGGAGGGGGGTTGAGACAAGGGCGTTGTGTAGGAGGGAAAGAAGTGGCTCACAGCCAAACATACACGCACGCACGCACGCACACACACACACACACGATCCTCTGGCTAAACACATAACAAAAGTTAATCTTTACCCTTACTGTCCATTTATTGATGAATCAACTCTTACCTGCTATACATGATGAGACTGAAGACTCTTTAAGAGTCCTGGGGAACTGGAACAACAATCTGAACAGACCGGCAGCTCATTAAGTTGGCAGATCTGCAGCTCATTGGCCTGCTGAACATCACAACAAGTCTGCAACACCCGCCTCCGCGTGTGTGTGTGTGTGATGGACACAGAGGCTCACAATCGCCCAGCCCAAAGTCTAACTGCTTTGTAAAGCTCTCTTTAACAACTAGACAAGAAATCCTCCTTCCATATACACCCACAGTAAACATTGGAGCCTTACCCTTTGTGTAAAAACAAATACATACATACATACATTTGCTCAGGTCACTTAATATTAACCTGCCATATACGTACACATATTATTATTTGGGAATACCATCTACTAGGAAATGATGGGTTACCATAGCTCCTCCGAGTGGCTCTCTGCCTCTGATGACAAGGACATCAAAGAGACCTCATCAGAAAGTCTAATGGAGGAACCAGGCACTTGACCAGGAAGGGAGACTACAATGGACACCTTGGACCTATGCATATCAGTCTACCTGGCTGCTTGTTCACAGAAGAAATTGCAAATATGCTCAATGTCATCGCCAGGGGTGCTCAGGAAAATTACGCAAACTACGAGTCACGTGAAAAAATGAGCAACGGCAATAAAGTGACAAAGTTGACAGTTTGCGTTTTTGTGTGTTTTATTGTTTTTACTGGCATGGTTAATGGCTCTGGTGAAAAAAATAGAAAGATTTCCTAATTTCTACCCATTTCTTTTTATGCAAGCAGATGTTTTCAATGTCAGTGGAGCGCTGGAACAGTAATAGTGCCTCTTGAGCTTGTCCGTGTCAGATGGGCGCTTCAATGCATGAAGCAACCTTGGTGAGACAGTGTCAGAGAGCTTGTTAGTTCTGACAAACTGGGAGAATTGACCCTCTGCCTCTGCACTTGTTAAAATACATTGACGTGGCCGACCACATGGCCCATGCATGGCTCGGAGCCACAATGACTCTCTTATTAGGTTTTCATATCGACTTTAAAGCATGCAATCCACTTTTAGGAGAGTCCTGTTTTTGATAAGTCTTGGCTATGTGTACAGGCATGTTGTCCAAGCCTGAATAAAAATAATGAAGATTTCTTTGTAGAAGCAATGCGCAACCACAACCTTAGAACATATATATTCAGTCCCATTTTCATTTCATATAGCTATTTTAATAACTAGGAAAAAGTATTTTGGTGTAAAGGCATCCAACTGTTACCCCTGGTGTTAAAACAGGTTGTAATTATTCCACCAGCACTGTGTGAGATCTGTCAACTGACCTGTCACAGGGGCCTCGATGTCCAGCAGGTTCTTCTCTGAGCGCAAGATGGCGGCGCCCTCTCCAATGAGCCTCAGGGCCACAGCTTCCTCCACACGGCCCTCCTTGGTTAAGTGGGCTTTCAGCACGTCCACCTTGGGTTTCCCCTCGCTGTCAAACACCTCTTTGGCCGTGAGCCGGTGGCTGGGGGGGAAAGGGACAGCTGGAAGGGAAAGCAAAAGAGAGTTAAGGCCGTCATCCCTTACCTCTTTGTTAAGTGCAGATGGCAATACATTTTTTAACGCTGACAATCTTTATTAATGTGCCTTCAGTGTACTTTTTCATACACAAAAGGCACATCAAGATACCGAGTTAATTCCACATCAATGAAACAACAGCAATTACACTGTTTGATTGGCTTATACATATTCTTCTTATAGCATATCCACACAACTAAAGACAGTGGGATTGCCTGACAAAATTCTGAAGGACAGTATATAGCAAAGGAGATTATGGATTATATGGAGATTATGTGGTCAGAGATGTAGATTTGGTGATGTTGAAAACTGAGCAGAAAACAGACACAAAATTAAAGATACGTGTTCATTCATCGGGTTTTGTTAATAGCATTTGTGACGGCCAAGTCTTTGAGTAAGCTCTATAACTTCCACAAGTGTGCCATGTGTCAAACACTATCCATTTTTTTTATCTCTATAATTTGAAGAATAGAGAGTGATATAACCATGTTGCAGTTTGTCATTTACTTACTCCTTTGTCAATCATAACATTAAGTAGACAAGACAAGACAGAGTACAATCATCTTTTTCTGTGCTGCTTGGCAACATCATGGAAATTAGAGTTCCATTTCCACAACAAAATCTCTATCGCTGTCAATTTCCATAATTAATGCCTTGAAAAGAACTGCTTTTTGCTTCATTTCAATTTGTTGAGCTCTTGTAATTTTGTAAACAACTTTCAATAGGCTGAAGCATGTTTGGATGTACTGTTTGGAAACTATGCACTTTCCAAACAATACATCAAATAAAAAATATGTAATGCAACTTTTCATGCAAATAATCATGTAAGAGTCTTCAAAGTTTGAAATGAAAGGAGAACAAAAGTTGTTCACATAACAAGTGGCCTCCCACACGAACCATGAATCCTTTAAAATGGATGTAAGGACAGTGCTATGTTAGCATTGAACATAAAACAAGCTACTACTTTAAAGAACTTAAGGCCTTTAAATGATGCCATTATCAAAAAGCAACTGTTGGGAGCCTCCACACAAACATGAACCTAACATGTTGGTAATTATCTTTAACAGCGCTCTTACTTATTTACAACATATCAGAAAAACAGCATACTCGTATGATAGATGAAAGCAACTTAATTTGACTACCCTGATTTTAATGTGGGGTAAATAAAATGGTAATAAAGCAAATTAAGGTTACAAAAAAAGGAGACAATCAATTCAGCTAGTTCACTCATGGAAAAATAAGATGTGAAAAAACGTTCCCATGAAGACTTTGCATATTGCGTACTTCTGTGAGTAATGCCTCTGCCAGTAGCCGTAAGTAGAATGTTGTTGATGGGGGGGAGCAATCACAATTAAGATCCAATGATTTCCCAAAGGTGACATTGGTGGTAATCAGACCTCTACTTGATATCTGTATCACACTGTGCTTACCAACAGATATAATTCAAAATTCAGATTCCTAATTGCTGTTTAAATCTTTCAAATAGGTGTATGTCCAGACTGCAGCTTCACCAGGCTTGCAGATTTCTTCTTTGGTCTTAATAGAACTATTACACTGAATATTTCCAGCTTGTCTATGGCCTTACAAAAAATACCAAAATGCTGTGTCAGAAATGGTGCATTCAGTGCAGAAATCTGTCAAAAGAAAGCCAGCAAGTGGAGATTGGTTTCCAATCTAAAACAATAGCAAATTTGAAAGTAGTCAAGATCTTCGATGCTGGGAAGTGGGCAGCTATAGCAGAACTAAGATAAAACTACCTAGCCAACTTACTGACTGTCTTCCTAACTCCTGTTTCAAAGTTCCATCTTGCACTGCCTGCATCTGGTGTATGACATCTTTATGTAACTTGTCAATTTAATTTATATAACATGTTATTAATTTAGAACAGTGTCAAGACAATGTTACCATATCATGGCCCTTCATCTAAAAAACTCAATGTGTTCACTGTGCCGTGTCTTCCCTTCTGAAATCAACACCTATTATTGTAATTTGCAAATGGTTCCCCCAAGCTCATTGGAATGCTGAAATGAGCCCATGAGAGAAACAAATTCAAACTTTATTTAAACTAAACAATAGACGGATTTTCAATTTTCTGAAACAATGTCATTGTTTCATGTGCCTGGGGTATTCAGAAATCCCCCAATCAAGATAGAATTACCCAAGGCCAAAGTCTGACCTTTCCTAAGTGCCTGCTGTGAAGCTCTGGCCCCAGGCCTTGACTGACAAGCCAAGACTTTGTAGCTTGTGGTTTGAGCAACAACACCATGCTTGCCCCCCCGCCCCCTGACACATCAGGAAAACATAAACACTCAGATGAACCTCAATGGGGCCATTGTCTACCTAAACGGGCAGGTAGCTCTGTGGACATCCACAACAGCCTGCGCAGTGACCGATCGACATTCTTCACATAACTATCGTTTCTAAAGCTATTTCAAGGTGCTGTCTGTCTATGACTGAATGATCTAACATAAATGTGACGTCAAAAATATGGCAGGCATGATGAAGTGCACCAGTGTGAATCAACGAGCATACAAGTTTTTATAGCTGGAGGGAGATGTTTGAGTTGAGTATCTGCCAGGTAATATCGAACACAATACCGAGTCCCACAAACACTCCCATGACAAGAAAAGTAGAAAAGAACTGTAACCCTCGGAGTAGCTTTGTGTTTAGGCAGCCACTTTTGCGGCCACTGAGGTGACATAACACATTCTACAATTCAAATTGTAAAAAAGAATAACATTCTTTTGGAGAGATGTTCCACGTGAAAGCTGTGGTTGTTGGCACACCGGCAACCTCTCAACACATGATGCCCTCCACCGCCCACCGCTCCTCCACCCAATTTCCTAGAGTCATGACAATGGAAATACTGAGGACTTTCCCCTTGTGGAATTTCAAACAGCCCTCAACAAGAATAACACCCCCCTGTATTTGCCAGAGTATTACATGGCACAATGATATGTTAGGGTAGTTTCCCCTAACACTTCACTGGACAGGCAGGTCTAAAGAAAGAGGCTTTTCTCTTATAATAAAATGAAAAGTCATGTTGAGCAAAAAGGAGTACGCCCTGAGTGAATTTCTACATAAAGAGGGAATGTTTTCATCTAGTCTTCGACCGTGTGGAGTTATTAAAACAGGAAAATGGCTAACTGCATTAAATTACGGTGCCACATCCGAGTGCCATTATGGTCATTTACCATTGCAATATGAATTCTTAACAGTCAAATGTCTAACAGGAAAACAAAACCATGAATCTAAGCTGTTATCTAAAGCTTTAGAAATTTCCTTTTTCGCAATTCTAATGGTCTTTTCCTCCAAAACCTTTAGCCAGCAGACGAATAGGGGCATGCCCACACACCAAATACTGGCTGTTGAGAATGACCCTGTGCAGACATCCATTATACCATAGTGTTTTATAGCTGTGAGAGTGCAGACTGACTGGAGGCTACCTGCCTGAAATTCAGTATGACTCAAAGCTGGCCTCCATTAGCTGATCGCTTTCGCTTTCATTAATTTCACCATTTCTCTGCCCCCTTTTGTTATGTAACTGGGAAATTGCACTGCAGGCTGACATTCAGTATGAGAAAGAGAGAGAGAGACAGAGAAATATAAAGGGAGAGAAAGAGAGGCAGGAGTCTGATTGAACTTTCCCAAGTAATTTGTCTCATATTAGCATTGTAATCGCGGCCCATAATTCTAAGACATCCATCAGCCATAAGGTTTAAACGAAACATAAGTGGAGCACTGAAGCTCTGAATCTGAATCAGTGGAGTGTATATTAAATGAGCTCTCAAGTTTCTTTAATGAGAAGTATGACAGAATATAGCACCGGTCAACATGGTTAATAGCAACATAGAGTATACCTTGTTCCTTCCAGTCTGCTTGTGCTGGGTCTCAAAGCACAAATCTTTAGCTCATCAACACAAGCTACCACTCTCTGAAAATGCTACAAGCACTAGCAAAAATATTCAAAAACCGTGTTGGTGAAAGGAATAATTATGTGTTATATTATTTTATAATATTTAGTGTGTACCAGACGTTGGGAATTGAATGTTGAGAAAATCTCCACCACCGAGCGAAGTGCATCTGAAGCAGTTGATGAGTGGTGGGAAAACAGGCAGCTTGAAACATTCAGGTTGGTCTAGTTTAGAGCAAACGTGATCTCTGAGGAACGCGGCACTGGGAAGCTAGGCGATTGGATGGTGCCGGACGGATCAGCTTAATTGGAGAAAGTGAGACGGACAACCCCTGGCCATTTTCATTTGGTGAAGAACATGTAGTGCCTAGTGGCATCAGATGTCTATGATTCCTGTTTCTCATTTCCCTTCCCTGCCTTTTTAACCATCTGAAAGCTGTGTGCAATAGATTAAATCATAAATAGTTAATCAGCTACATTAGAATTACCTTTACAGGGGTTGATCAGGAGAGTGATACTCTGGGCGAAATCCTGGACTGAACTACTGAGAAAAATGCATGCATTCTGAAACTCTCTAAGGTCCAAATTGCACAACAGATGCTCCAAGCTGCATTTAACACACAATATGATCAGTCGATAGGCATTCAGAGAGTGCTAATTTTTGGATTTAAAAAAAAAAAACCTGTGTACAATTTCTGTATGGCGAAGTCCACAACAAGCGCCATGTTTGTTTTTTTCCTTTTCCCATGTCTGGCAAACACATGTTAGGACAACAGCTCTGACCTTTCTCTTACACTCCAGTTCATCTGTTCGCAGCTGTGGTGTACTCAAGCAGTACCTTATCACACCTGCAATTTCACTTGACTGTGGATGCCCCAGACAGGCACACAGAACAAGTTGTCTGATAATATCTGCCTCTGGACAAAAAAAACAACCAGAAAAAACATTGGGTCTGCATTGCCTGAGCTGGGTTGGGTTTATGGCCAATAAGTGGCCATTGCTGAACCAGTAGAATTCCTTTGAAAGTACAGAGGAATCCAGCAGGAGAAAATGGCTTGGCCAGGGTGGCATCAACAATCAAGACAAAAGAATCAACTTCCAGGGTTAGAGTTCTTATTCCTGCAATGCACAGCATCTTTCAATCCAATGTGGAATTGACCCAGAGAAATTGCTGACAGGGCATGATGCAGCAAGAGTCCTCGGAGAGTGTGGGCGAGGCTTTCGTTGGCAATGCCTACATACAGTACCAACATCGACCAAGACATCACACTAGCGATTTCCCTACCTTCAGCCCTAGCAGTTAATCCCACATCAATGAAAAACACAGTAACCACGCTGTTTGATTGGGATACTCCATGATCCTCACTAAAGGAGAGGGGGTATTTTCCCTCCCATGCATAGAACCCACCCTCTGAGACAATTTATTTGATTGCTGCTATGACCTGTCAGTTTACAGAAGATTCACACAATTAAAGGCAGTGACATTGCCTGACAAAATTCTGAAGGACATTATATAGCAAAGGGGATTATGTGGTCATAGATTTGGTGATTTTGAAAACCAATATAAAAACAGATAAAAAGACAGAAAAGATAAATTGACAAATTCCTCTAAGCTCCTAACTTCCACAAGTGTACCATGTGTCAAGCACTATCCATTTTTTTTTTTTTAAATGTCCTCTTTTTTTATGTCTATAATTTGAATAATAGAGACAGTGAGTTTGTCAATCATAAAGACAGTACCATCATGCTTACATACAGTACCAACATCAACCAAGACAAGTCATCACGCCAGTGGTTTCCCTGCCCTCAGCCCCAGCATGACCAATGGAAAGCTCAGCGTGACCAACACAAAGCTGAGGTGGAACAGATGCTAGAGAATGAGTGTATGAAGTATAAGTATACACACTTAAATGCACAGCAAGACGGTGAGAAACATGTCATAGTACTATTATAATGTAGCTACATCATCTGCATATAATAATATGACATGAAACTACCACAATGGGGTAACAATGGACAATTAAAAAATAAAAACTCCATCTCTCAACATTATTCAATCACACTCTTAGTGGACTTGTTCCCAGTTGAAAAGCCTTTTAGTGATGAAGTATCCACTCGGTGTAGTGAATGCGCAGAGGCAGATTGCCAAGCGTTGAATAGGGCACAAAGAGTGTGCAACTCATTCCCCAAACAGTGATGTTCAGGGTGCTTTAATTAAATTACATAACTACACTAAATTAGGGAGGAAAATGTTTAGCGGACGACGATAAACACTGAATGTATGAGCTTCTGTAGGCGGTAGGAGACAAAAGACATATTGTACGATAGAAAGCATCTAGACTTCAAATGTCATAGGCAGACGTTTCACACTTGATTATTATACTCCCACAACGTCCATTTGGGAGC
Organism: Polymixia japonica; assembly: GCA_900302305.1. Lineage (NCBI taxonomy): Eukaryota > Metazoa > Chordata > Actinopteri > Polymixiiformes > Polymixiidae > Polymixia > Polymixia japonica. The sequence goes on along the minus strand of OMKK01000473.1, from coordinate 7,333 downwards.
AGATTACCTTACATGCATAATGCAAAAGACTGAGATCGTACGGCTATCTTTTTTGACAACGATGAACTGTATAAGACGTCACATTGGTGAGGTGATAAATTGCGCTCTACCTCATGTACTGGAGACATCAACCTGGTATATCCAAGAATGGTCTCAAATTTGTGTTTCAATTCAAATACGGAACTTTGATCCTTCCTCCTTGTCATCTAGAATGCTTAGGTGTCAATCAATAATTCATACATCAGCACGCTATATAGAGTGAGGCATTGTTAAATTGTATACAATTATGATATCATAAACTGCGGTGCCAGACTGACGCCCACTATCCCAAGCATGAAGACTTTATTATAATATGGACGGGATTACAACAACATCTAAAAGAGGACTCATGGCTGCCAGCTTCATTTAGAGATGATTCTAAAGCAAAGAAAATCATAGAGTAGAAATGAACAGTAAATCCTACAAAAACCCTTCTCCCTATAAATTAGGTTTTACTGTGTACAAAGCTGGTCTAAGTCAGTGTGGAAAACTCCATTCTCCACAGTCGAATTGAGAAATGCAATATTGTGTGCATGAAAGGACGCAAGGAGCATTTAATAATAAGGCAACACAAAAACACTTTGTCCATCAAAAAGCCAGAGAGATTTTAAATACCGATATTGGATGAAGTCTTAAGCAGCTGTCTGGGCAGTAATCAGAAAAGGGCAGCACTTTCTAGAGAGTGCATAATTTTTTGTTTGCTTGCCAACAAAATCTGAAAATATGGTCTGAGATGTCTTTCAGACAAGTCACTTCATGGCCTGCCTCAAACTGCTGGAGAATTCTCCAAAGCCAAGCTTAAATAGAACGGCAGTCTAATCCTCAGCAGCACGGCTGGATCCATACACCTGGTTTTTGTGATGGGACTCAATACAGAGAAGAAGGAAACTACTCAAGTTTTCCATATTGTGTAATATTTAGACGAAGATAAAGAACAATGGCAGCCAAGCTATGGAGCAGAGGCTTCCCATCTGGCCACTGCACAGAGCGTGGATTCAAAAGGCCTCCTGGCTTCAAGGGCTAACAGGGAAAAGGTCATTTACAAATTGGCGTGCAACTCTTTAGCATGCATTAGTAGCGAGGGAAGCTGGCTCTGGACGAAAGCGCTTAGTAAAGCAAGGCTTTCAAGCTTCTGCCTTTGAGTACACCAATTCAAACCGCGATTATATCCGTGTGTGGTACAGGAATGGAGTGGGGAAGGTGGGTTGAGGGTTGAGGTCACCTCCGTAGTCAAGGCAGGAAGGAGCGCAGAGGAAAATTATGAAAAATGTGCTCTTCTCTCCTTGCATGACCTGACACTTTGATGCATATATTTTTCTTAACTAATTTCTGCTTTTAATTGCATAGAGAGAAGAGTATCACTTTACTCTAGCTACATCATCCAAACATTTGCACCCATTTTGGGTGTGTTTTCTTTTTGAAAGTTAATCTAACAGGAAGGAGGACAGAGCCAACAACACCCAGTCTCACACAGGAGAGAGAGAGAGAGAGAGAGAGAGAGAGAGAGAGAGAGAGAGAGAGAGAGAGAGAGAGAGAGAGAGAGAGAGAAACAAAAGAGAGAGAAAAGGGACAGAGAAAGAGAGCTCCCGGCAGTGTCCGAGGAAGAAAACAGATGCAAAGGGGAAAAAGCAGAACTGTCAACAGAGACTTGAGGCCTAAAAGCAAGATAGAGATCGTGCCATGAGGACAAGCGATGCTTTGAAGAGGAAATAAATGGGCCCAACAAACAACAATCTGGTATTGATACTGAATGACTCTAGGGGGACTTTGTCCGCTACGCTGACATATGTTTGGAGGTTCAGGCAAGGTCTTAAAATACACATACACGCAAACACACAAAACATCTTATTTCAAAATCTAACAGCAATATAAAATAAGATATACATAAAGCCTCTTTATGCTAGCATTTACTATCTGTACATTTGTGAGTATGCACATGTACATTAATTGTTCATTTTCAACATTTGCATTTGCATAGTGGCCTAGTCAACCCACTAATCTGCCACCACTGGTGAATGTCAACTAATTGCTGATCCAGTGGCCAAGAGGCAGAGTAGCTTCTTATTCCACTACCATCCTCTGCTGCAGTGATATAAGGTTTTACATCATCAGACAGGAGAGATATTAGATAAAAGTGAGTAAAATGGGTTGCCAAGGAAACAGCGCTGTCGAGCCTCTGTCTTAATCTTTCATCCATCAAAATATTGGCTTAAAAATGAGTTGCCGGCAGCATGTTACGTTAGTCCTCAGTAATGTGCTGACTGGATCCAAGAGTGGGTATCATAAGTATTTTCTAAGCGTATGCATTATAACGGTACCAACTGGACAGTCAATCACGTACATTCCAACAATACATAATTAGAAAATAAGACGATAGCACCATGTCCACCGGGATGGTGTTTGTGACAGCTGTTTACTGTGTGACCTGTGTCTACCATAACAGCACTCTACACAGAGGTTTCCCCATAATGACAATGGCCTATCATGCGATAGACAGGTTGCGCACCAAGGAAGCCAACAATACGCCCAAGACCACCATCCATCTTAGAAGACGGGGTTGTCAAAGAGCGTCAGGCTCTTCCAGACAATAGCCCTTAATAGCACCACTTTAGAACCCTGAGCAGCAGCAACCCGAGAGTGAGTGACAGGCGAATGTAAATCTCACTATTGGCTCAAGAGATTTGAAATGAGGAAATGGAAAAGCTTTGGCAGCAGCAGTGATCGAAATTGTTGCTCCGACAGCACTCTGACTAAGTCCCTGACTAAGTCCCTGATTAATTAGCGAGGTTAGGGTGGAAGCGTGGGGGAGGCTGGTGTGGGCGAATGTAAGGATGAATGGATGGATAGATGGAGGATGAATGGATGGATGGGAGGGAGAGGGGGATAAGTACGTGTGCGTATGGAGTGAGGTAGGTATCTCTCGGGGATGTCCCTGCTGTGGTTGAGCGTGTGGCTAGCCGTCGATACAAAAACGGATGGGGGAATCAATGACACATTGAGAGGCCAGTGGGGACCCAGTTCACGGCTGCCAAATGGTTACAGTGATTCAGGGATCCGTGGGGGAGGGGCATGAGTCAGGGACAGGGAAATATACGACACTGAAGTAAAACTGCAGAGATGCAGGGGAAAATCAGTATGCTGGTGTCAGAGAACCTGTCAGTCCATCAAAATAAAAACCCTTGCCCTGACTTGCAGTCCGCCGTGACATCCCTACACGCATTTACCATCCCGGTCATGATTTTTAGTCTACAGCACAGCACTGTATCGCTTGCCCTGGTGACTATAGCCTGGGTGTGAGCAACTGCAGCACACTACCAGTAAGAACAGACCAATTTGGTTTTATAAGAAACAATCAAGCCAGTTCACCACAGACAGGTTATAAGTGGGCCATGTCAGAAATGCAGTTTTCCCTAAAATTACCTGACACCAAAGGACAATACTGTGGCCTTTATCTAGCAATAGTAGGATAAGCTTAAATTCCATGTTCACCAACATTGTAAGGAACCAATCCTGAAGAGAGGAATGGTCGACACCACAGCCTGACAAAAGATGCAACACATATTCTGGTTTCCCTAGAGGAATCACACACAATAATCAAGTAGTAAAGAAATAAGAACCTAGGTGGTAAAGGAGGATTTTTGTTTTGTTTTCCTATAACAAGACAAGACATTATATTTCACTGCAAGCTAAGGACAAAGATGGTGAAAAAGGAGATGTGATTCAGGGGGGACCTGAAGTGTTACATTGAACAGTGAACTCTAGGAAACAACATATAGTAAACCTGACTATCCAGGTATCACAAAAGAGTCAGACAAGAGAGTCATTTCCAACAATGCTACATTCAGAAAGATGTTGTTGTTCCAGTTTGACACTGTTTCCTGTAGAATTTCTTTGTAGATGTGGGGGTTAAGGTTATTGTTGTTCTGAGACCAAGGTTCACCCCTGGGACCATTGATAGAATCAGTTCCAGGGGTTGCTGTGTAAGGATGGCCCTTATTATGGTATTTATTTGATGTTATATAGAAATTGTGCTGTAAGGGCAATGGTAATTGTTGTTTTTTTCTCTTTCTTGGGGGGCGGGGGGTTGAGAAAAAGATCACATTGTGAATTTTCATTGTATTTTCAATTTTTATTGCTGTGGGGGTAATCTCCTAGCTGTGGGCAGCCACCATAGTTGAATGAATGTGAAGGAAGCCCTGATTCACAGACCACAGCTGCTAGAATGACCGGACTAAACATGGTAAAGGTGAATTATTACAGGTTGTAAATTCCAGTTATGCTGTGTGGTAAGTGTTAAAGACTAAATGACCAGTGCACTAAAGCTCAAACTCAGTGTTAAACACCTTGTAGATTTCCTGGTTTGCAGAGATGCTAACTCTCTCTGGCATCTCCTCCGAGAGCTACTCTGCCAGCTGACAGGCCCTGAAGAAGACATTCCCTGCTAGCGGTGCCGTGCTGAGGCCTGCTCCCCCCCTTCCTCCTTCCACAATGCCGTGACACAGGATTAGCTTTCATTAGAGACGGCGCTGTAATCAGCTTTGGAGCATAGCAGTGCCGGAACAATGGAAGAGGCTGAAAGGATGTTGAAGACAGGGTGCTGGGGTGCATGCTTTGGCTGTATCCAAGTCATTCCCACAGCTGGAAGCTGTGGCGGATTATAGCAAGATGTAAGAGATTATATCCACAGTTGTCTGCATGTTACCTCCTTTTGTGTACAATCAATGAGAAAGGCTGCATTTGTCGGGAATTCTATATAAATGTTACATGTCCAATCTCACATTTGTTGTGTGACTAATCATGTCGCCAACCTCAGCCCTGCAAAATGCATGAGTTTACAAAAGGAATACATCAGCCATTGAACATTGCTATAAAATATAACAGATAATAATAGAAAATCAATGGTCAAAGTATCCTGATATTTTGCTCCACTGACAGCAAATATTCACCACTGACATACATCACAAATTCACTTTCAAGTTAATCAGGCTACAGATTGAGTCTACCTGAACAGGTATCTGGTCATTGGTGACTGAGAATGAGTAGGCCTGTCACAAAGTACTTTTGTTGGACAATATATTGTCCCAGAAATAATTGCGATAAACAATATTATTGTCATTTTAAGACAATTTTATGCCACTGATACTCATATGAGAGCAACAAACTTTTAATTCTTAAGAACATTCAGACATTGGAATTGGAATGTGAAAAAAATATTAAAATATCCTAAATAAATAAAACCACACAACCAAAGCAATAAATAAAATGGACTCTCGGGCTCTGTTAACAAAAATGGTTATTTGTATGTTAATTGTTTTATAATGGTAGGGGAAACCCTGCTGTTTATTCTGGCATCATGTTGGCTAAAATGTTGGTGATATTCTTATGTAAAAAAAACACACACTTAATCGTACGGTATCATACGGTAATTATCATGACAGTCCTAATGAGGACTCATTTTGCAGGAGTTTACATTGTCAACATTTCTCTTTAGATGGTGGACGTGCAGGTGAGACAGCTGGGGAAGGAGCGGTGGGCATGTTTGGAACCTGTTCTCAACTCGAACTTGGTCCTGCACGTGCTGGCGCTTGCAATGGGAAGGGCTGACGACACAGGTCTATGGAGAACATATGTCCCCACTAACCCAGGAGTGGTCCGCCAGTGCCTAGACAGCCACTTTACAAAGTGGCCTTGTTGGCGGCATGTTCTGAACGTGAGCAGTGACATGCACAGTGTGGCTGGACTTGGTACAGATACGGCGCCTGGCCGTACTGCTGCCATTGCAGCATACATTCGTATTTGCCGTTTACCACAATGGGAACGCTTCAGAGATGTTCTTAATCTGGATTGAGTTATAAACTCTAGGTTGTAGCAGGTTAAATTAAAATGGTGTGGGTCAAATCAGGCTTGTGCACGTAATTAGGTTCAATCCTCCCTGCCACATCTGAAATACTGTCTGAGTAGAATGGACTGCCAAAAATGACAAAAACAACACACTTAAAGAAATTTCAAGATAGTTTTAGATTATTGGCAGATTTTTTCAGGTTAATGTAAGTTGTTTCAAGACATTTGCTCAAAAAATGCAGAAAGCATGTCCTTAAGCAAGTTTCTTGTTTCAAGATTGAATATTCTTTTCTCATGAAAGTCATATTGACATAAACCACATTAAAATGTACAGAAAGAGGCAAAATGATCTGCCACTGCAGTAAGGTAATATGACCAATATTTGATCATAAAGTTGATAAGTCTGGATACAAAACAAAACCCGTTGTCGTGCTTGTCATTATTTGCAATGAATACATGTAATTCAATAACAACATAACGTTAATCAACAGTGATGTTGATATGTTCCAACAACTATAACTGGCTTCAGTGTGTTTTCAGTACTCATTCACAGTTTGCCTTTGAGATAATATGCCTCAACAGGCGTGATCGCACCTCCCAAGGAGGGCTCATTGGCAGCCGAGATGTTGGCATTTCTAGAATGCAATTACTAGACGCATACAGGGAGGATGAGGCCATTCTATATTTGCGCCCACACTTAGCAAACAGGGCATACCAGGCATGAGGCTGACCCATATAAAACACTCCTTGAACTGTAGATAACATTCCTCATCATTAATTAACCCTCTCCCACCCCCTACCACCTGAGACACAATGAAAGGTTACCTGCAGGACTTGAGAGTGAACGCCGCACTGCTGCTGTGACAAGCAACTTTGTGTGGGTTGGGGCAAATACTTCTCTGTGCAAGATTAAGGCTATCCATCATATGTGAAATATAACTCACACATGGGTGTTTTTAAAGGGATAAAGGAGCATCAGAAATGAGCAAGAATAATCTATGCATTTTATTAGTGTTCGATAAATCCATTCTACTCAACATACGTGCTATACTCTCTCCCCAACAGACTAAATAATGGGCTGCAAATATTCTCTTAATACTGTAACCGGCAACTTTTTACACAAGGCATTTGCATCCAAGAGATCCAGGGTTCACTTTGGTAGGAAGACAGCGGGCACCAGCCTTGGCAGACCGACTGTGGTTGTTCTGGTGGACAGGTGGCGAGGCGGTGGGACAGCTCAGCCAGCCACCCCCACCCTCCTCCTGCCAAGACAACAAGGCTCCTATGAGTCCCCTTCCTTTCCGATCCCTTCTCTCTCCTCCCCTTGTCCAAGCCCACCCCTTGAAGCACAATCCCTGTATCTAGGCCAGCACGGCGTGGGTGTGGCAGTTTCTCCTGCCAGCAGGGGCACCTGACTGCCAAAACACTAGCGCCAAAAAATAAAAAAATAAGA
>OMKK01000462.1:1235-19202 GCA_900302305.1 Polymixia japonica | reverse complement strand
TGTGTTTGTGTGTGTGTGTGTGTGTGTGTGTGTGTGTGTGTGTGCATGTGCGTGAGTACCTAAACATACTCCACCATGGTATCTGTCTAGTTCTGGTGAAGCACCTGCCTGTCTTTCGCCCCCGCGGCCCTTCAAGCTGGCCGCCCACTGCACAGCTGCTGCTGCTGGGCGTCCAGTCATCCAGAGTTCCAGAACGACAACAACAACCCACATCAAAAGAGTTCCATTGGTGGAACATTATTATCAGCCTTTATCCCTCGACCCCGGGTCTGTGAGCCAGGCATCACTCACTGGCACGGGGAGGGGAGGGAGATGAGAGGATGACATGCCAAAATACAGGCTGACCACAGTCTGATCCCATACTCCTCTCTGTCCCTTGGTTCTCTTTCTTCTTCTGTCTGCTTCTCTCATTTGGCCCCGTACTGCACGTGCACACACTCATACGCACGCACAATCACACAGAGAAAGAGACAAAACAGACCCACGTGCAGTCATACACTTCCAGCCAGTCAATAGACTATCCCCCCCCAGACTCTACGTAACCTGCAACGTTACGGTGATTTCTCCACAGGACACATTTCGGGGCCATAACTCACCCTGCGCGGAGAGAGTGATTGTGGGGCTGAGGGCCCAGAGTTTTCCTTAGGCCTCACCCAGACACCCAGCACGATGAGAGGGGCAGCAGGGAGGGTCCTGTGGTGCCATGGCTCAGTCCCCAGGCTGCTGAACAAATGTCAAGAACAGACCTAACTGGAAAGGCTCCCCCCAAAAGCAGCTGACCTGGTTTTGTCGTTGGGTCCGAAAGGACTTATAGATAGATTTTTTTGCCCTAACCACCTAGGAAACATTATAGCCCATGATCTTTTCATTCCGTATGGCTACTAAATATGTTTGAATTGAAGAGTTTAAATCTAAAAGGCAGTATATCAATTTTTCTTTTCTTTTGTTTTAAACTAGCTTAAACTCCCTTAAAATGTAACATTTTTGTAAAGGAAGGGCTCTGCATAGGTAATAAATTATACTCAATAGTGGGTTTTTTCTTTAATATCGGCAGATTTTGTCTGAGTAGGAGTCTCATTCTTCAAATGGTGAATATCTCATTTTGGACTGAAACTCTTCAAACGTGTCTTTTTGCGAAACTTGTATTTCAGAATGCGTTCTTTATTTTTGCCCATAGTAGTCATGTGCTCTTAGAGTCTTTGATGCCCATCACCACTCACTGGCAACACAACCAAACCTCTCCACAAGCAAGGGGAACGGCTCATCTGAGTATTTGGATTACCTTTGTTTCATTGGAAGTCAATGGGATAATGTGTTCTTGGAGGTGATATGACTCTAGGAATCTCAGCACTGGCCTGAGTGCAGCCAGTCATCTCTTTCAACTCCAGAGGAGCTGACTAATAGAGACCAGACAACGGGCTGGAAGCAGAAAAGTGAGCTGATTTCTCCCTTCCAAGCCCCAGGGATGGTCAACAAGGGTCCACACTCCGCAGTGCATTACCTAACTTCACAAGACTGTGTCCAGCTCATGTTGTGGTTGCTGCAGGGTCAGGACCCTGGAAACAATGCTGGATCAGAGAGGAGATAGTGTTGCAAAATAGTGAGCTCTGCCTAAGCAAAGCATCCGAGACATGGACCTGACCCGCATGATGTCACATACCTGGCTTAGGATGGGCACAAAGAAAAATAAGGAACACACACACACACACACAAGTACACACACACGTTTCCCCACACACGTTTGCCTACACACATAAACCCATATGTATGTAATGTACATCCGTGTCTCCAAGTGCCCAAATGCACATTTCCCACGGTGCACCTGATTTATAGTTTAATATTCTAACTTGAATGTTCAATAGAAGAGTTCCCCACCACCTTAGATGTCAAAAACAGCTCCAGTGTTTAAATCATTTCTGGTCCTACCCCCTCCCCCAGCCAGGATGTCCTGCCAGTAGCATTACCTGCTCAGCGACAGTTATTCTAAGACATTACAAAGTCCTGCTTCTAGCCGATGTTCCTCGCTTATGTTTTACACGTGCTTAATGAGAACGTTGTAAGCTATCAAAACACTATCATTCTGCTGGTAGGAACAGCACTTTCCTGCTGCTGCTAACAGGCCAAACAGATAGACACGCAGACAGCAATGGCGACCGTACCTAGTTGGACTATTATTAAAGGATACATTCAAAAACAAGCAGAGTTGCACACACGCACTCAGCCATACGGTCAGCCACATAAAAACACACCCATGTGCACGCACACGGGTACACGGAGCGTAGTGGAATAAAAATGTGCAGTCAGTGCTGTGGATAATGGCCCTGACGTCAGGCGGCCTATAAATCCTGCTCAGGTGTGGGTTTATTTTCCTTGGACCTATCAGACAAGTCATGAAATAAGAATCGCGCCGATGGACCCGCGGCTAAACAATAAATCCCCGCTCACACTTTCAAAAATGTTAAGTAGAATTGCTGTGCAAATAAACCCTGGCATCTCCTCAGGCACGCAGGCTATTAGTGGGAGAGAGAACAGCACCGTGCCCATCTGACGCGACCGGTCCCACCGCTACAGCCGGTGCAGCACCCAGGTCTGTAAGCGGCCTACATCAAGGACATCGCATGGTGCTTTTCTACCCCTTTACATCGGTGCAGGACTGCTGCTAAGGCAGGGAACATCTGGCCAGGTCACGAGAAGTGATCGTTTATTGCGAATAAAAAAGCTATTCTGAGACACGTTTAACTGTTTTACTCAGTCACCGTTGAGTCATAACCGATTTGACATTATAATGGTAACGCTCTGCATTACAAAACTGATTACGTTATGGGCTTTTGGGTAAACTGAGCTACATGTTAAAAAAGCACTTAATTACAGTAAGTTACAGCTGCAGGCACCCATTTGTAACTCAAGTTCTAACTGAGACCCGCCTTAGGGCGGACGCCTTTATCAAGGTTTGGCCTGGTTTACAGTCACATAGGTCCATAGACGAAAATATAAAGGAGAAAGGTGAAAATCCTACGCCATTCTGTTTGTCAGAGGATTTAACAGCCCGATGTGGAAAAAAAAATGCATATAGGATGGCCTTGGGGGTGCTTACTGGGCTCAGTACTAACGCTGGCTTGCACTCACCGACCGTACATTTTTAGCCTGTTCACATTTGGGATCCAGTGCTACTAGAACTCTCCCCTGGTCCTGACCCCTCTCGGCACCACTTCAGCTTTACGAGACCACGGCCCTCTCATCCCGTCCCAAAGAGTGGAGGGAGTGTGGACCTTATCGGTGGAGCTGCTGGCTCACCCGGCTATGACCTGCCTCTAATGCTTTAGTATGTCTGATTACATCTCTGGTGGTGATTTGCACCACAAAGACGCTCCCTGAGAAGGTCATGCGCGCTGAGCCCATTCTACATCTGGGATCTTCTGGTGTGGTCGGTGGAAACAAGCTATGTATGTGGGATTCATGTAAGCTGGACACGAGGTGCAAATCACGCTTCTCCCCAAATAGTGGAACAGCAGAACTCCACCTCATTGTTAATTTTCATCTTGTGACATATCCAACCATTCTGTCTTACAACTGAAACAAACACATCATGAGTTGAACAACTGAACACGTCAAACCATTACTAATCCAAAACCTCCTCGGAAAAGAGGTTGTTTGAAATGCTGAAATTGTTTGAATAAGTAAAATATTATCTTGAACTACCAGGCTAGAACTTTATTTAACTGAGGAAAGCCTTTATTATTCTACAGTATCCTATACAGTGTACATTGTAATTTATTTAATTCAAATAAATTAAATTAAATTAAAAAAACAAACATTTGAAGGCTATAATAATTAAAAAGGTATCTTTAGGCCAAAAGATGTGATGTTTAGCTCAGCGTAGTACCTCATGAATTTGAACGCTCCTACCTTATTCCTAAAGGGGCAGATGCACAGTACAGACAGGACAAGGTCAGCAGGAACAATCATAAGATTTACATGACCTTAAAATACACCATGGTTTAAATTACACTCAGACTGAAAATACGTTTCATGGAGGAATTCACAGGGTTCAACATGAAGACCAGACAGCCATGTCATGTCTGGTGCAGAGTGCTATAAAACACTAGTGTAATTTTCGAGATGCTGGCTTTGAACTTTGTATGCTGATTTCAGGTTGTGATTATTTCCAGTGTCATATTTATGACTCTTTGTAAATAAAATAATTCTGAAGAAGCGCACCATGATAAAAATCTGCCAAAGATTAACGCAAGGCCACATTTGATGAAGGAGATATCGAGTAAAATATCACTTGATAAGGCCGTAGTGCCAAAATTCATGGGAGATGAAAACATCTCTGAATACTTTTATGAGCGGTACAAATTCAATTAACTATTGTGTTAGACGAATGGGCCATTGTTGACGAGGAAAGAATTAACAGGACAAAAGATACAACTCAGATTGTATCCTAATCTTGAATCTAATATAAAAGAGGAGTGTTGATGCTAGGAGATCTAAATCAGAGTTCATAAAGTTACACCTGCGCTTCGAGAGAGAAAATGTGTCGACAACACCCGGTGGCCTCACCCATTTTCGCACAGAATTCTGACCTCTTCCCTTCATATTTCACTGTAATTCCTACTATATTTCATAAAATTATATGAAACTCCATCTACAAAGTATTTGTACCGTTAACCAAGTGTAGCAAAATGTCGGCAGTTGCGCAGAAGAGCGTAATTTCCGTGGAGGCCGTGCTCTAGTTAAAGCTAGCTGGGACACAGTAGGTAGTTTGACTGTGCTGAGGTATGAAAGCAAAACAGACATTTTGTACTATCTCGTTTTACCTTCACGGTCAATAACATTATTTTATGTTTTGGAGAATAAAACAAAAAAATCTATAATATCAAAACGGACCTAAAGTCCCACATGCCAACTAATTAAGCTTTCCTCATTGCCTGTTGCTATCCAAATGTATATTGCTGGGTGTGGTGGGGGGGGGGAGAGGGGGGTGCATGAGAGGAGGCATCGCAAGCCTTTCTCTCCATCAGCCCTTACCCTCCTTCCACCACGCTCCCTCCTCCTCTCTACCGTGGCAGAAGCACAGGCACATCTGTGCCCCTCTCGCCACCACCACCAGAGCTGAGGTTTATTTGACTAGAAAATTACCCTCCTCATGTTTAACATATCTCCCATATTGTCATCACCAAATATTTATTTGCAGAGGAGAGCACCCTTGAATGGCCACATTCCTCCTGCTTCGCTGGAGTTTACACAACTCCACGCACGTGTACTTACACACACACACACACACACACACACACACACACACACCCCGCACGCATACAAGCACGCACACACATGAACATGCACACGCACGCACACACACACACACACACACACACATAGAGCCAAGGCTGGATGTGTTTATGAGAGCGTTTCACACAACCATCCTGCATATTTATAATCCTCCTATGTGTACTCGCTTGGGTGAATGTCAGCTCCGTTTGGAAAGCAACTGCGGGTATTTGCATGATTATGGCTATTTCCGAAAAATCCTCCAACACCAGGCTCTTGGCCCTCTCCCCCTCTTGTGTAAACTAGGGCTGAACTCCTTCCAGATTATGACAGTGTGCCTTTATCATTTTAATCAGAGGAGGGTTCTAATGTAAATGGTTCATGTAATAAAGTGGCTCCGTGCCAGGGGGAATTATAGCTAACATTCAAACGTCAAAGAATCAACGTTTTGCGTCAGTGATTCTCAACAGGCTATAGCCGTGACATTAGGGAAGGAAACACATAGACACACGTCCCACATTACCTGCAGCTTCACACACACACACTCACGCACACACGCACACACACACACACACACACACGCACACACACACAAGAACACAAATCCAATATGTCAAGCAAATGGACATAATTAACTATACAAGCAATGTCAAACACAATGATCAATCTGCTGGGATATACAACACATTACTGGATGCATTTGTTTTCCCCTTTAAAGTCATACCTCTGCCATTCACTCCACTTGCCCACCATCTACTGGTTCACAGACCCATCTTCAGGACCTCACTTATCTTGTTGATGAACAATATCATACATGTGCCTGCAGTGAGGTTTGTGTCCAAGGCCAAACTAGATTTACTCTCCAATCAGGTTCATTTGCAATAACATCTAAGGTTGGTGTATCGAGAGGGAGCTTTTGCATACTGGCATTAAATCAATGTTAAATTACTAGTACTGAGACAAAGTGAGACAAAACACTGAAGTCTCTGACCACCTCTTCCAGTTTGACCACATTTGTGTGTCAACCAAACCTGGTTCAATTACTAATAAAAACCCTATAAATGCCTTTACATGTTTGCTTCAGTCCTGCTCATTTGGGCTGCAATTCAATCGTGCTAGAAGCAGATTGATTAATCCTACAGCAACCTATGTGAAATAGTAACAAGGCCCAGGGGGCCTGGCGTCAACCTCACAGGGGGGAACAAACAAGTGTGAAGAGCACTCCACAAGGGGGCAGTGATGTCACAAGGACCTGGCAAAGGTCAGGGAAGGAGGCTCCCTCAGTAAGAGCAGCTGGAAGAGAGAGGGAAGGAAAGAGGAAGACGTGACTGGGGGTCGAGGGAGGAGGGATTTTTTTGGAATGGTGGGGGGGATGAGAGAGAGAATGAAAGGGAGAATGAGAGGGAAAATAGGAAGAGGGAGGTCTGAGAAGAGTTGGGGATGGTTGAGGTATATATACAACTGTGAGGAGAGGAAGGAAATAACACAAAAGATTAAGGGCTCCGAGTGTCAAACAAACGTGGCTGCTTAAACAAATCCATTTTTTAGGACCACCCAACCGATTCTCACTTCTAACACAAAAGTTCACAATCAATTTTAAATGGTATACAGAGTCCTTATTTCAGATAGCCTGGCAAATAGCCTGTTGACTATAGGCCAACATTCTGGAAAAACAAAGCAAATCTTCATTTTGATAGCGTTCTAAAATTATAAAGGCTTGTCTGCCGGCACTTTTCTTTGAATGGATGTATACAGAAACACAGATGTGCGCGCAGACACAGACACACAGACACACAGACACACAGACACACAGACACACACACACACACACACACACACACACACACACACACACACACACACACACACACACACACACACACACAGACTAGTGGCCTCCCAGAGAGCGGTCCCAGTAAAGCCACAGGTCCCAGAGGGAGGCGCCCTGGTGTCTCTCTACGGACCCGATCCTTAAACAGGCCTGGATGTTACAGTTACAGCAAGCTGTCGGCTCTTAAACACACTGCGCAAGGAAATGGTCTGCACTATTGCTTTCCATGCTACTAGTCTGGCTGCTTGACTACCTGTCCCACTGTCAGGCTTGCTGCCTGCCCAGCACAACTCCCCACGAGGCTGTCTACACACCGCATGGGCCCGCGTGCTTCACTGGTACAACACACACACACACGTCTCTGTCACACTCTGCTTTTGGCTGGTACACCTTTCTGTCAACGGTTCTTCCTCAGTTCTTACCATCTCTGTCCGCCCTACGCCGTTTGTCTAACTTTCTTGCTTGAACGCCTGCGTCTGATATCCTGCCAACCCAGATGTTTAAGACTCAGCCTGTTTTGTCTGCTTTCGTACTCCACATTCAAGTGCTCTTCCCCGATGCTAACCATCCTATTCTGCCACATACTGTTTTTCTCTCAGCCCGTCTGTCTCATTGGCTCCCTGCAAAGGACAGACCGCAGGGATGAAGAGGCCTACTGCCCAGTGCACAACGTGTGGCAGGGCAGAGACACACACACTCACGCTCGCTACACACACGCGGTGCTCGCTACCAAACCGCAACCGATTCAAACCAAACCCGGCACACTCACTCCACCCAACGCTGTGTCATCATGACAAACCATGGGCAATGGGCAATCCAGGCCAGGCCAATCGAGCAAACACACGAGGCGAAGAGCATGTCAGAGTCAGAGCACCAACGAGTTCTATATTAGTCTATGAAAACGTTTGACGACAAAAAACAACCAAAAGTGAATTATTGTATGACTGTAACATCTGAAGTATTAATAATTCAATTGTAGAGCAAGGCCCATCAAACTAGCCCCAAACTCTAATTCATCTCTTTATGTCTCCCTCCAGTCCCCATAATTGTGTTTTCTGTAACATTTTTGTGTGCTCACTTCAAAAGCTGCTAGTAATTACTCACACGCATTAAAGCAGAGACCACAAACAGCCATGATGCCACACTCTTTTCAACTTCCAAATGGTGTTTATTAAGCCGCCGTTTCAAGACCAAATTTTCAGTGTCCATAAAGTGCAGCGTTTTAACTCTTGGCGGCTTGCTGCGGTGGTTTTATATAACGCTAAGTCACGTTCTGTGTCCACTGCATCTCGTTCAACCGTGCCAGATACAGACCTCTACCTGCAGAAACACCTTAACTACATCATTAACAGGAGACAGGTATGTCATTGCATACTCTCAAACTGTTCTGTACAGTCAAGCGACATGGAAACATACTTGAGTGGGCGGTTTGCTTGGCTAGAAACTAAACAGGACATTTCATTTGGGTGATTTATGAGTTATAGTATATCAGCAGTAGTCATTGACGGGTGTCGGGCAGAGACTGATCATTAGGAGGCGAACTATGAAGCGTTCACACCTCAGCAATGCACTCTGAGACACACAGTTTACCTCCTACCAGACAGCCTAACGGTGATTTACTGAGCTCCACCACCGCTTTCTGCTCAGCTCGGCCACATGAAAGGCCGGCTAATGAACACATCATAAAAACCCTCCCCAAATAACTGCATTCCTGCTGGATGGCTGCTGCCCTCCCTCTGTGATGCCAAGCAGGGTGCAGAGAAGCAGAGCAGATCATGGTAGAGTAGCGGAGCTACCTTTTTTTTAACTTTTTTTTTACTTAAATAGTTTTCACTTTTATTTATCGTATGTTCTGGATAGATTCTAAATACATCATAAACACGCATACTTTTAAAGCTATTCAAAGCAGTAACAGAAATGCAGATTAACACAATTTGTATCATTTAATAATGGGTTGAAAACTAATTTTTTGACAGCGATGTATTGTTTTAGGAACTAAATTGGTAAGTTATAGTTAATGATTATTATGAGTTTTTTTCTGAGCCTTGAATCTTGAACCAGTGACCTTTCTTGAGATACTTATCATCCCAGCCATATCTCTGTTTTCCCCTTTTACACAAACAGAAGCTGCCCTACCAGACGGGATCCAATGGCGTGGCTGTGTTCTGTCGCCCAGGGTGTCGACCAGCCAATGGAGTGAGGGTATCCACTCGGGGTCTGTCTGTCTGACAGCCGTCTCCGGCGCCCTGCTGCTCTACGGAGTTCCCCTCCTCTGGCTGCAGGGGTGACCCCATGTTCACAGCTGGGACAAGGGCAGGGGGTCCAACAAGGCCCTCTGAACCGACCTGTTACCTCTCCGAGGCCCCCTGGTAGCTCTCTATTAGGAGCTTCTATGCCCACACGTTCACCCTGCCACCTACTGTGGGGGCAACATCCTGGAGGATCTGTTGGATGTCATGATAAGGCCTCTTCCTTTTCAACTTGGTCTGCTCAGCACAGATCCATAGATTACAATAGGTTTAGGAGACCCTATTGCATATCAAAAACAACACTACATGCCATCTTATTGTTTCCAAGAACTCATAAATGCCATGGTAATACTACAGTTCTAAAATAACAGATCAATGCAAGGAGTACACGTCATAAATGCCTATTATATAATTTTAAAACATATTTTTTAAGCCTGCTTCAGACTTGCGTGGCCTTCATCTGGCTCCGGACTGTGGTCTCTCATGGCCTGACCGCGGCCCTGTGGAGGGCTCTGATAGTAGAGAAGGACTGGAGACTGATAAGAGAGGTGTGAACAGCAATGTAAGGCTGTCACCGTAGGGGGCTAGAATGACAGACCGGCAGAGGTTAGAGGGTTACAAGGCTAGTGGTTGGGGGCTACATTGGGCTTCATGCAGTTTGGTTGTGAAGTGTACCTGTTACAGCAAGGGGGCTTCCTTTGTTCGTTTTTGGGGTTTGGGTACCAAGAAACAATTTTGTATGTGTCCATTTAGTTTTTTTACTGCATCAAATGGTACCAAAAAAAAGCACCAAAAAGCTTTAAAATATGAAGTCTAGTTTTCCTTGGTCATTTGTACTAAATAAATCACTTATGTATGCACTTTTGAAAAGCAGGTGAAAAGTACAGATGTTACACAAAAACAAAATCTATTTCTAATGGCAAATCAAAAAGAAAAAGTAAAAGAAGTATAAAAAAAAGTATAGCTTTGGCAGTGACATCAAACTTGAAGTATCAAAACCAGTACTGTTATTGTATATAATTACATGGCCTTAGTGGTTTTGGTGAGGCAGGGGTTGATCAAGAACCGCAATGAGTGAGATTTTGGGCAGGGGTTTATGATCCATTAAGTCATTTTTTTCAGATTTTTATTAAATTTTCAAGTCTTTAGATACTCAGGCCACACTGACCTACCTCGGGTTGTATGTACATGTGAGGGGCCTGGCTCCTTTGTCTAGGGTCATGACATTAGAGCTATTGCCGGGACTCGATGCCGCACATCATGCCACTCCAACAGTCGGACAGGGTTGTAATTTCACCATGTGACTTGATGAGAAGGTCCCTTGCTGAGGCCCCCTCCCCTCATGTCTACTTCTTATCACACGGTCGCAAGGCCCTTCCACTCCCTCGGCCACCCCCACTCCCCACCGAGGTGTGGAACAGCAGGGC
The DNA here is from genome assembly GCA_900302305.1 of Polymixia japonica. Classification (NCBI taxonomy): domain Eukaryota; kingdom Metazoa; phylum Chordata; class Actinopteri; order Polymixiiformes; family Polymixiidae; genus Polymixia; species Polymixia japonica. Next base: position 8,424 of record OMKK01000462.1, on the reverse strand, counting down.
GGCGTGACCTTTGACACCTTAATCAACGGGCATTAAAGGGCCTCTTAAACTGGACTGACGGACTGGGCAGATCGGGCTGACAAGGCGACTGACTGACTGGCTGAAGCGGCTCGGGTGGGGGGGGGGGCCGGAGGTAGCGGCCGCTGAAACGCGCTCGGCGACACATCGGAGGTGGCAGAGGTGGTGGGAGAGTGTTGGCCATCACAGGGCTTACAGATTAGCCTAGCTTATTAGGTCGCTAGGACCTTCCACCTTCTCAGGATTGTCACACGTCTCTTCGCCGCCTCACTCGGTTAGGCCCGTCTCACACAGGCGGGCTGTCTGTCTGTCAGAGGGGAGATGGAGGGGAAAGGGAGAGAGTGATTCAATGATCCTGTAATGTCGGAGGAACTTAAGAACCGCCGCCAAGCCCAGCAACAAAAAGATTCAGAAACCCGTACAAACACACATACATATGACGACGCACGCGTAGACACAAATACGCCCAGGCACAATGGTTTCGAGAACAGACTCTTTCTCTCCAAGTTTTTCACCACAACAAAACTCAGCATAAGCACATGTCTGCGCAGATAAAAGACTTCTCCTTTAGCGCTCTAATGATTTGTAACAAGCGGTAAAGTGATGGGATATGAAAAATATGTAAAGTGCACCAAGAGGACAATAGTGCAGTCACAAAGCATGGTGATTAATCAGAGAGAATATGGGAATTAGATCAATGTGTTGATATAGCTAGGATAAAGCAAAAGAAGTCTATAACTTATGCCGAAACTATGTAATATTTCCAACTAATGTTCCAGTGTAATATTGACCAAGGTCGGGGTTAAATCACGGTCAATATAGGAAATGGATTTTATTTCTACAAATCCACTAGAGGTGGCGCTTCGCTAAATAATTTGCAAACGGCATCGTTAACATTTAACAATGGAAAAAAACTTTAATCAACATAAAACCCTGGATCAAATAAATATCAACATGAGTTAACACTAATCCTGTACTTTTAAGTTTCTATTAACTTCAATTAAAGGGAGGAAATCACTATGGTTAACATAGCGGGCTACACTTAATAAAAGTGCACTGAAAGTTGTTTGTCATCAATACTGACGAGAATTCTTGTGTGTGATGCCTCAAAATGTTGCCCGTGTATTGGAGTTTGTATTTACTGAGTAAGCGCAGAGTCATCTCCAATATTCTGTGTGAGGTAACAGGCCCTGGTGGACTCACCACACATGTAGATAAGTCATCTATCTCTCTGTGTGGAGGAGCAGGCTGGATTTAGTGCCTGCACCTGGCCACGGATCTTCTGCCTGTCCAAAAAACAGGCCTCACAGTGACACATTAAAACAGAGCAGACTCATTCAGCCGTCAGTCAGCGGCCTTCCTGTCCTCCACTCCTGCTATCTGTCATACTCATCCCCCCCCCCAAACCAAACTCCTCTGGCTCGCTTCAACTCATTCATGACTCTCTCGTATTTAAACGTTTCTTAAAATATGAATGGTGCGTAAAAATGTCACAGTGGTGAATTCAGTATTTTCGAAATGAATGATAAGGTTACTTGGACCATTAAGAGCTGAATCATTCTCATGAAATCTCTTTGTCACCTTTAAAAAGCTGCAAAAATTCATTGGACTTTATGGCCAAATCAGTTTTTTTTAGTCTCCTTCCCTAATGTCACGGCTTTCAGTTTCAACCGCGCAAACAATTTGGAGATAAAATGGTTTATCTAAAGCAGCAATAATTCTTCTCTTCCTCTAAAATAACAGTTTATGTGTAGAAGTTCTCCCTCTTCTTCTCCACACCCCCCGGCTCACCATCTCCAGGGAGAGGCTTGTTGCTGTAATGACTCTTAACTACTTCCCTGCTGCAAGGGGTTGACTGAAGCCCTAACCGAAGCCTGATCCTGTGAGTCTGTGTGTGTGTCAATGGGGTGGGGTATGCGTTGGTGTGTTCAGTGTGTATTTTGTGTGTATCTTCTGCATGTGTCTAGGCTCAATCTGTATCCATTCATCACTGGCAGGGTGCTGTACTGTAGGCTAAATGGTCTGAGGCCTCCTACCCACACAGACAGGAGCCTCTGGCTGCTACTGACCAGCACATGCAGAGCAGAAACGTCGCCATCTGTACCAGTTTAAAATCTAGTTTAACACATCAAAACAGAAAACACATATACACACACACAAACACAGTCACACTACAACAGGGAGCTCTAAGTGTTCCCCAATGCTTTCATCTGGTCTTCAATCAGATAAATTAGCGGCCTGCTAGTCACTGGCCAGTGTGCCTCCTAACTCGGGGGTTTTTTATGCCTTTTTCTCCCCCAGCAGGGTGGAAAGTGCCAGAAACCTTATCATGAACATCTTGACACCAGAACCTCCTGAGCCGTGGCTGTGCCCCCTTGGCCCCTGGCTCACACTGCTCAAAAACACACGCACTCACGCATAGACACATTCATGCGCGTGTGCATGTGTGAAGAGACAGAGAGAGAGAGAGAGAGAGACAGAGAGAGAGAGAGAGAGAGAGAGAGAGGGAGAGAGAGAGAGAGAGAAAGATAGAGAGAGAGAGAGAGAGAGAGAGAGAGAGAGAGACTTACGTCCCGTGGCTGGCACAGTTGAGGGCTACCCTCATGACACCGTGCAGCTGAAGGGTGGCGAGATGGTGGTACATGGGAAAGCAGCCTCCGTTCCACCACACGACCACGGAGGACTCGAAGAAGTGGGCACCGGTCATCTCAAACGTCCGCTCATGCCCCAGCTTGTCAGACACCGTCAGCTCCCACGCGACGTGCGAGTTACTGGAAAGAAATGACAGGACGCAAACCTAGTACAATGACACGCGATATATAGGTTGCGGTAGCAGAATAACACGCGCACGTGAACTCACGCACAGCGCAGAGAGCGAGAGACACGCAGACTGATAGAGCGAGAGAAAAATCATCATTTGTGAGCAGCTGGTTTGAATATGTATATCCCTGAAACGAGACAGGGAATAAACTGGAAATTACCTCAATTCATATTCCTTGAAAGCCACTTGACGATGCAAGTGGAATTGCCATTGTTGAACAAAAAAAACACACTGTACAGCCCGACTTCACTCTTTGAATCATACAAAGTGAATTTAATGACCTTCGTCTATTTTGACAACAGCGGGGTGTACTGTGACTCTGGCGAAGCGGCGATTGCTATTGAAATGATATGCAGTCGCTGGAAAGGAAACCGCATCCATCGTGATAAATCCCTCGATCCAATTCTGTCCAAACCGCGATTCGGGGACGCCCCTCGCTGCGACGCGTCTGACGGCTAACCGAGGAACCATCCAATATCAATTAAGTAGCGGGATAAAACTAAAAACCAGAGCGGCCCGGGAGGCCCCAGGTGACCCGTGGGATTTCACTCCCCCGTTGTCTGTGTGTCTGACGCCTTGTAAAATGATTATTACCAGAGTAAATCACATCCTGCTGCATGTCTCTAACAGACAAACCCCCACAGGGAATCGTCTGGTTCAGCGAAGGTAGAGGCAGGGGAAGGTGTCGGGGGCGGCGGCGGTCCTAGTAATTTATTTCAACGATTCGCACACCCTCTGCAAGGAACACAATTATTTCTACTTCTCCTCTGTACCGCGGCAGCTGCCAGGGAACTCAAAAATCGAGTGCTGCGCGGCCTCTAATCAGACGTTATAAAAACCGCGGCGTAAAAACCGCGCGGGAGCTTTGGCCTGCGAACCGGTATCCCCCCCCGCCACCCCTCCCCCCTCCCGGAGCGCACATCACATTCAGACAGAGACCTCCTTTCTCACCTTTAATAAGAAAGTGTCATTAAGCGGGAGAGGAAAAACAAACCAGCGCTTTGTTTTGGCTCGCCGGCGGCTCGGATCACACTCCGGTTTCTCTGCTCACGCGGCCTTAACAGCTAGGCTGGATCTCCGCGGTTTCATTTTGCGGTTGGAAATGGTGGAAATAAAAAGCAGGGATTCCCATGACAGTTCACAGCTTTATATAAAAGTTATGGTATCGGCAATAGTAACTAACCGAAGCACAAACTAATTATTCGGTTGTGTTACATCAACGCCTACTTGCGAGAAATTATGACCCATAATTGTAAGTGACATGCGACTTCAAAAGCGAAACTGTATTTGCTCCTTAGCTAAAGACGTCTTGCATTTCTAACCGGGCAGGGAAAACAGCAGCCGAGTGATTAATCTGAAACACACCAGCACTTGATTAGGTTCATTTGTGAGTCACATGGGCACCTTTAAACCTGCTCAAGAGTCTGGTAAGTGACATCGAGTGCCTAGTTTGTGAAATCAAAACAACGTAAGCACTTGATCTAAACAGTTCTACAAATGCAGCGTTGGCCCCGACAGTCCGTCTCCTACCTGAGGGTCGACGCTGTTCGGACGGGCAGCCCAGTGTGAGGGCTGATGGCTCGAAGCTCTCTCTTCCACCGGTTCATGTCATACCCGGCTACGCTCCTGAAGTACACCCTCTTCCAGTTGCCCGCAGTTCGGTCTTGCACCTTCAGTGTGTCCAGCTTCAGCAGCACCTCGTCCATGCACTTTGGTTTCCAACTCTTGCCGAACTCTGATACGTACATCTTGTGCCACAAGGCACTGCCGTGGAAGAAGTTGGGAGCCAGATATGTCAACAGTGGCAAATGGAACTGAATAACTGTGGATGGGAACAACTAAAGCAAGATGAAAGACAAATAATGAATTTAATTTCTGTGACTTGTAGGCTATTTTCTAACAGGACACCCACTCATATACTGTATGTGCAAAATTCCATGAATTTCCTTGACTACAGCAGAGCAATTCCATCCTTTGGAATTCATAGGGTTCCAAGCAAGTTGGTTGTGGGTTTTGACTAGGAAGCAATTAAAAGGGATGAATGAATGTGAAAACAGGTGGTGTTGACTATATGATACAATAGAAAATGCAAGGAAAAATCTGTACATTGTGATAAAGGTTTATCTTTCCATGAAGTGAGTTATTTGGGAAATTCCCTGATATGTGATAAGAATGAACTTACAGGATTGTCTAAATTTTCCAGTCTGCAGGAGAATAGTCAATAATAATAATAATAAACTTTATTTATATAGCGCCTTTCATACAAGGATTGTAGCTCAAAGCGCTAGCTCAAAGCCCTTAGTCAAGACTCCATGATATTTCAAAAATCCTGTCTTGCGGGAAGTTCTTGTTGCAATGAAATAACATTCCGGGACGCACTCTCACTTAAAATGTTCTTGTATTTAATGTTTACCTGTAACGACTGTGTTGATGCTGTTGAACAAAGGGAAGCGAACAGTGAAAAAAGAGACTGGCTGGCGAGGCTAGTGTTGATGAGACTTATCAGACTTACTCTTCATTGGCAAGCTGATGGAAGAGCTTGTTGACATAGCTGATGCAGAAAAGAGAGGAGGCATCCAGGTATGACAGAATTTTAAGCAGAATCTCAGATGGCAGCCTAAGGAAAAGGTAATTAGCCATGACTAGAAGGAATTAACACCAATGTCTTCCTGCCACTAGTAGTTTAGCATGCAATTTAGTGCCAATGGAGGATGAAAGAAATATATTATTGCCAAAATCTTATGCTGCGTTTCTAGGAAACAAAACCAGCTGGCAAAAGTGTTTAAGCAACAATGTTCAAATTTGGTAGATTTAGTGTAAAAACCTACAAGCTGCACTAATACCCATGACACTGCAGGTATGCAGTACTGTATGCACCTTCACCCAAGTGAGTCACACCCCAAGGCTAATCTTTTTCACAAAAATAGCACAGAAAACCAACCCAACCAACATATTATTCCAGTCACCCCCAGAGAATGTCCCTTTGGCATGTTACAGAAAATTCATCAAGGTTTTGTATTACACCTGCAATCTGTGGGCTGCTGCACATCATATGAAATTAAGTACAGATTCTGAATATGTATAATTTTTGCTTTTCTCAATAATTTTGTTTTTTTTAAGTGCCAAGGCATCCAATGTAGTTATATTTAATCAACAACAATTATACTAGTAGGGCAAGTGTTTCATTGTACCACTGTTCTGGGTTAAATGATCAAACATTATGTTACATTTCCTACTTTAAGTACAGCATATACTTTGTTGAGGTTTAGTTTTTGACGCTGAACCATGCTGGGGTCAGTGTGGTTTAAGCAGCGCTTGCCGTGGTCAATTTAGGATAACACAAACCTTGACAAAAATATTTGGGGGCTACTTACCTTGCCATTAAGTTTTGAGTAGACGCTGGAGATGTTTCTGCCATTTGTTTCACTAATTTTGAACCAGACCACCTATGAGACAGACGCAACACATTTTTATTTTTTTGCGAGGAAATAAAAGAATATTAGGAAACAGTGTAAATGTCCCCCCCTTGATTTACAGGCCGCGGACTTAAGTTTGCAGCATGCTCTGGGCAAGCGTGGGATAACACGCCGTTTTGACGAATCACCTTTGGATACTTGGGTCCAGGGGAGACTTCCTATTAGAGTGTTTGTTATTCTTGTTGGAAGCATTTCCCCTGCCTCGGTGCGGCCCTGGAGGCATCCTTTGCAAGCCCTCTTCGATAACCCGAAAGAGCTCTCCGCGTCCAGTAGCCATGGTGAGCGCGTCAAGCTGCCGGGACGAGGCAGAAATAAGACTTCCGGTTTAGCGACGCCACCTTTTTAAAAGAAATAAAAAGCGCAGAAATGTGTACGTTGAATTTAATTGCAGCCGACAGTTGCGTAAAGGCTGCATTTATTTGCCGTTAACCGAACCATAAGCGCTTGATTAAATAATTTTCTCACTTGCCTGCAGCAATTAAGTCAGTTCTCTAGATGGCTATTGGAGTTGCTATGACTATGGGCTGTCCTTGAGTTTTCCGTGATTAATCATCTTTGAAGGTTTAAAAAGATTTGCAAAAACACCCCAAACCTACAACATGATTCTTACAAATAGTAGATTTGCAATTGCAAATTGACTTTTGCACATTTTAAAAAAATAACATAGTTCTACTTGTTGCATGCTGTCTATGAGCATGTAGATTTTTTGCAGACAATTATGAACCCTTGAACAGTGCCCCCCACCCCCCAAGGAATACATACAGGATAAAAGGTACAATAATAAAATGGATAGCAATACATAAACCACTGAACAGTGATGCCCTCCCCCCAAAATAATACATGAACAAAACTTTAAGCAGTGCTCCTGCCCCAA
>OMKK01000455.1:6240-16888 GCA_900302305.1 Polymixia japonica | reverse complement strand
GTGTGTGTGTGTGTGTGTGTGTGTGTGTGTGTGTGTGTGTGTGTGTGCGTGTGTGTGTGTGTGTGTGTGTGTGTGTGTGTGTTTCTATTTGTCTTCAGCTCCTAAACTTTTTCCTATGGCCTATAACCTTGTCAAACACTTCCTTTGTGAAGAAACCCGACGCAAGATTATCGTTTTGGGAGGTAAGATAACCTTTTATCCCAGAGTATAACAAAACACTGCCTATGACAGATGTTTACAACATTTTCTTCTTCTGTGCCTCCCTGTGTTTATAGGAAACTGGCAAGAAGTGTTACGTGAACATATTGACGCAGAGCAACTTCCTGTGGTGTATGGTGGAACTCTAACTGATCCCGATGGAGACCCTCGCTGCCGAACCATGGTGAGAGACAACAGCCAAAGTAGTATTTGATGCACCATGCAGTCTATCTAAATTATTAACTTTTGTGTGTTGTGATTGCAGATCTGCTACGGTGGTACAGTACCCAGGTCATATTATGTTCGGGACTCTGTGAAGGTTCAGTATGACAGCAGTGTGACCATCAGCCGGGGATCTATCTTCCAGCTGGAGTATAACATCACTACCCCCAGTAGCCTTCTGAGGTAATACTGCTGCATGCAGGGTATATATACGTATTAATACTGCTGCATGCAGGGTATATATACGTATTAATACTGCTGCATGCAGAGTATATATAGGTATTAATACTGCTAAATGCAGGGTATATATAGGTATTAATACTGCTGCATACAGGGTATATATAGGTATTAATACTGCTGCATGCAGAGTATATATAGGTATTAATACTGCTGCATGCAGGGTATATATAGGTATTAATACTGCTGCATGCAGGGTATATATAGGTATTAATACTGCTGCATACAGGGTATATATAGGTATTAATACTGCTGCATGCAGGGTATATATAGGTATTAATACTGCTGCATGCAGGGTATATATAGGTATTAATACTGCTGCATACAGGGTATATATAGGTATTAATACTGCTGCATACAGGGTATATATAGGTATTAATACTGCTGCATGCAGGGTATATATAGGTATTAATACTGCTGCATGCAGGGTATATATAGGTATTAATACTGCTGCATACAGGGTATATATAGGTATTAATACTGCTGCATGCAGAGTATATATAGGTATTAATACTGCTGCATGCAGGGTATATATAGGTATTAATACTGCTGCATGCAGGGTATATATAGGTATTAATACTGCTACATACAGGGTATATATAGGTATTAATACTGCTGCATGCAGAGTATATATAGGTATTAATACTGCTACATACAGGGTGTATTTATATATATATAAAAAAAATTTTTTTTGTCAATTTAGTCATTATCTACTCACCCTCATGTCAGTCGAACCTCCGGTGAAGTTTAAAATACACAGCGAGTTATCCAGTGTAGTCCCATCTCAGCCTTCTCCTAAACAAATCCCCCCAAAACAGTGATGAGCTCTACAGAAAGATCTCAGCTATGGAAAGCCAATGGGGACAAAAATGCTTACAAAATGCAGCATGACAGGTACAGTAATAACTTTAGTAGGATGATTTTAGTTGATTTTAAATACTTGGCTAAATACTGGCATAAATATCGGTCCTTTAGATTTACAGTGCAATTGTTAGGCTTCATAACACTTGGATTATGCTTCACACGCAGTTTTCAATTTTCATTTTTGGGTGAACTATTCCTTTAATTAATTTGTTGTTTTGGACTGTGAATGCAAAACAAATTTCTCTGTAAAGGGAAAATTAAATGCAATCATCAATCAAACAACTACGTATCAGTAACAATAACATATTCTGGCAAGGTTTTAATATAGTCCTTATCACCCCTGCTCCCTCTGACCCCTTCTCTGTCATAGGTGGCAGTTTGCCAGTGATGGGGCTGATATTGGGTTTGGTGTATACAGGCGGACCCAAGAAGGGGGCAGTCAGAAAGACATGCTACAGATACTGCCAAGTGAACGTTACAACGCACACCTCGTTCCAGAAGACAGCTCACTCACCTGCCATGAGTCTGGACTCTGTGAGTATGCAAGCACACATAAACTGTAACTGCCGATTTCACACACACACACACACACACACACACACAATGGAATGTCAAACCTGAGGGATTATTAATAACTTCCTCTTATGGTGTTAACTCTGCCCTTCATTTCAGATGTGCTGCGTTTTGATAACAGCTATAGCCTCCTGCAGTCCAAGAAGGTGAGCTACACAGTAGAGGTTCTTCCTCCTCTGGACGGCCAGACACAGAACCCACAAAGCCGGGGAGACAGGAGGCTGCAGTGATGGAGCGGATTTTCCCACCCTGCCCAAACACACGCCATACACTACCTGTACTCCTGGGGTCATTTACCTGGACCAGGACAGAATTTTGTCAGAACCTTCAGGTTGTACAACCGGTGATGAGATGGCACAAATCATTCACAACAAACTAAATGCTCTTGAACTCTGAACAGGATAATACAGAACAAGAAAACAATTACTTCTAGAATTTTGGTAGAAATTCTGCCAGCATTTCATACCAGAACCACCTTGACTACATAACCTTATTATATAGTATTAAATGATGATTTTGACTTATTTTGTAATTGAACTAATATATTGTAAGGGACTGAGGGTATGTTGGTAGAGAGCTGCTTCATTCCCACCCACTGTCTCCATCCGGTACCTAAAGGCAGTTCCAACCTACGGCCACACATACCAGGAACAAGTAGACCTGATTAGAGCTCAACCAGGACAAAGGATTGCTGGTCTCAGTGTGTGGCTGGTCCTTGTCGGAGAAATACCTTATAGATACTGGAATTACTACCTTTTGTAACAGACTGTCATCCCCTGACTACAAGTTTGTTGGTTTGACCAGTAAGCCATAGAGGGGATTAGGGCAGTTGGCAAACAAGTGTGACAGTATAAGCAAGAGGTGCTTTCTTGCCAATTATCTGTTTCTTTTCCACAATAAAAGCTCTTACCTCCATGTGTTTTATTATTGTAAAACCACAATGCTCTTACGACCTGCCCATTCCAGTTATAATATGATGATTACTATTAAACTACAATCTGTTAGAAGAAAGAATGTAGGCTATCAATAATAATGATAATTTTAATAATATTATATCACAAATACTACATATTACAGATATTTTAATATATGGTATTTGAATAACCCTTGAAAACTAGTCATTTTCATGACAGCTAATGGTTAAAAAAAAATTTTTTTTACTTTATTTATGGTTATTTATGTGCTCTAGCCAATCAAACTAAGTATGAATTCCTATATATAGAGTCTGTTGAGCAGAAAGTGTTGATTATTTATAATAACAAGTAATTTAACTACTAAGTAAGTATCACAGTAATGTACAAGAAAAAAACATCATTGCGTTTGATTTTTTTAATTCAAATCACCATAAATTCACCTCCCAGGAGCAGCCTAATTTTAACTTTGAACCACTTTTGCCCACTAGGTGGCAATGTAAACGGACAAAAGATACAAATCTTCAGTTTTCTTATTACATAATTGTTTGTCATTGGAATATTATGATTAAAAGATATGTGCTTTATTTAGAAATGTTAAGGAACTAGTTCATCAGGAATATACAGAATGTTATTTGATTCAGAGAGTGGTTGTCAAATATAATGTAAAGTTATAAGCTACTAAGCTAAGCCTACCATTGGAGCCCTGTAGATGAAAAGTTATACATATTTCAACTGAACAGGCTAATCAGTCAAATATTATCATTTAAATTTGATGTAGCCTTTAGATAGATAGATAGATAGATAGATAGATAGATAGATAGATATCTAAAATCTATTTACTGACATTGAGATAGAGCCTACTAAAGCCTTACCAAAGACCTTGACTAAGATTGGATATCAAAGGCTACCATGATGGACGACTGGGTCACGTTGTGTGGACAAAACCTTGCAGTTCTATTTATTATTACAGAGGAAATGCTGACTCGACTGAAATGCTGTAGACAACTACCCGTGCCTCTGCTCTGTCTCTGCATTCAGCAGCTGAATCTGGCGGGTGGGCACGGTGCCAGAGAGATGCAGGATGGTGCAGGGAGGAGGAGGCGCACAGATGCCATGTGCCTTTACATAACAGCTGGGGCTAGCTACAATTGGATAAGAAACCGCTGGCCACCACAGCATTCACTCTGCCGCATTGCTCTGCCTGTCACTGGGGTCGGACTAAACAACTTGCTCCCATTGTGGGAATAACATGAAGGATGATATGATAAAGACCTATCTGGGCAAGTTAACCAAGCATGAAGCATGGTTGATGGTGATGTAGCATTGCTGCAGTCTTTTTGGGTAGGGTATTGTTATCAGAAACAGAGCTTGATTTGTACTATATTTCAATTCAAGTCTTACACTGGACCCACAGACGATGGTAGACTGATGGAGTGGTGGCTTTGATCAATGCCTCACAGTACAGTCACACCCACAAACAATTGTGTGTGCGTGCGTGTGTGTGTGTGTGTGTGAATGTGTATGTGTGCGTGTGTGTGTGTGCGTGTTACCTGTCGTCGTCCGGTAGGCGGTAATAACAGAGGGGCGGAGCCGCGCGACATGAGTAAATGACGTCAGCTCCCAGGTCGCCAAAGAGTGAAACAAACATGGCGACAGAATGGAGCGGGCAGCAAGGATATGTTTTAACTCTAATCATTTTTCTATGGAGTGTCGTCGGGGGACGCGCCGAGGCGGCGGCGGCGGCGTCGAGTGTCGGCGGCGGCGGGACACACGTGCTCGGTATGCGGCTGGAGAGGAGCGACAAACCGGCCGCGACCACTGACGACGGCGTCATCCAGGTGACTGAGGAGAGCACCGTTCAACTCCGCTTCTACGGGGTGCAGCTCAGCTCCGACACCTGGACGCAAATCCGCTTCACGGAGCTCACGGATGACGAGGAGGGGGGTAATCGAGACGTAGACGCGCCCAACAGGACTTGTGCTGATTTCACTAAAGATATCAGCGTCGGGACCTTCATGAACGTCAGTGGTCGAGGGACGACGGGGGTTCTTAGCATAAACATTAAGCCGCTCCGTAAGAGTGAGCCGCGGAAGGAATATGCGCTGTGCACCAGGAGTGCAGATGGGAGCAGGTGGGTGCTCATGGGGGACAGTGATGGCAGGGTCCTGGTGGTGGAGGAGAAGAAGTCCTTCCTTCCCATGTGGCTGCAGATTATCCTTATCTCCTGTTTATTGGTGCTCTCTGGTATGTTCAGTGGGTTGAACCTGGGGCTTATGGCATTGGACCCTATGGAGCTCCGCATTGTCCAAAGCTGTGGTACACAAAAAGAAAAAAAATATGCCCGACAAATTGAGCCCATCCGCAGCAAAGGGAACTACTTGCTCTGTTCCCTGCTTCTTGGCAACGTCTTGGTGAACACCACACTTACCATCTTGCTTGATGACCTTATAGGTTCTGGTTTGGGTGCGGTCGTTGCCTCCACCGTTGGTATTGTTATCTTCGGTGAGATCGTACCTCAGGCGCTGTGCTCCCGACACGGGCTGGCCGTGGGAGCCAACACCATACAAATAACAAAGTTCTTCATGTTTCTGACCTTCCCACTGTCTTTCCCTGTGAGCAAGCTGCTGGATGTGTTACTGGGCCAGGAGATTGGCACTGTGTACAACAGGGAGAAACTTGTGGAGATGCTCAAAGTGACTGAGCCCTACAATGACCTGGTTAAAGAGGAGCTAAACATGATCCAGGGAGCCCTTGAGCTCCGGACCAAAACTGTAGAGGACGTGATGACACCCATACAAAACTGCTTCATGATCCAAGCAGATGCAGTACTTGATTTTAACACTATGTCTGAGATTATGGAGAGTGGATACACTCGTATCCCGGTGTTTGATGATGAAAGGTCCAACATCGTGGATATTCTGTATGTGAAGGACCTTGCGTTTGTGGACCCTGATGACTGCACCACCTTGAAGACCATCACCAAGTTTTACAACCACCCTGTGCACTTTGTCTTTCACGACACAAAGCTGGATGCCATGTTGGAGGAATTCAAGAAAGGTGTGTCTTTCCGACTGACCGAGTGTTTATGTGTGCAGTGTTGGTGTGTGCATCTGCTCCTGCTGTCTATCCAGTGTGTTTGTTTGTGTGTGTGGTAATTTAGTCTAGGGCAATGTTATTGCATCTACAGACACACTTTCCTATGTGTGCCTGTCTGTGCTAATGCAGACCTCTCTCCGCCCAAAGGCTGTATATTGACCGTCTTATTGACAAGTGGAACATCCCAGCCTACATTTCCACACTCAACAGTGAACAAAACAACTGTCTGACAGTCCATGTAACACACATCCCATCACGGTACATTTCATCGATGTCCTCATCTGTGGTCATTTTTATAAGTAGCTGTCGAGCAGGCTGGTCCAGGAAGGCCAGAGTGCATGGGTCTGCCACAGTAGTATCAACAGACCTGGCTCATACTGACAGTGTGACTTTAAATACATGAGCTAGGCTAGAGAGTACATTTATCAAGGTGAGAGATTTATCAAGAGCTGTTTACTTTGTTCAACCAGGTCAGGTCAAATAAAACGGATTTTATTTACAGAGGGCCTGACACTGTTGTTTTGATGCTATGATTAGACCTCATACAGCCAGCTGGTTATTCACTTTGGTCATACCAAGCAGACTATTGTTCTGCATTTCTCTTGAATTCTCAGTTAACAAATTGATCTGTGTGATCTGTGGACTGCCGCTAACTGTACATAGCATTGCATTTATTTATTAAACAGGGCGGTGTAGTGAGTAGTGAGAAGGCCTGGTGTTAAGCCCCCGTGACAACAAGGATTTGCCCTGCTGAAGGATCCTTCAGCAAGACAGTGAATCCCTACCAGCTACAGGGGTACCTTTCTCTAGCTGACCCTGAACCCTGAACTTCCTGTGGAGGAAGACAAGCAAAAAGAGAGTTTCCCCTGCAGGGATAAATAAAGTATAATAATAATTGGGGTGGGGGGGGGCACCTAACAAAAGCAAGACCTGCTCTGTTGAGTACTGGTTACCCTGGCTTTTAGTGAGTGGCTCTGATTGATCTGATAAACGGCAGAGTTGCGGTTCTACATTATCAGACAGTGAATGCATCCATTAGGACCATTTCACCTACAATGTTGCTTAAAATCCTGACTGAAGTGTTTAAACTTTGGCTAAACTAAATTTTCCATTGAGAAATTTCATAAGCAACTATTTATACACTATACCACTGTTATCTAATCTACTGTTTCTAAGAGTGTACTGAGTCATTTGGTTGTAGTTAAAATAAATCGAAAACAACACAGTCACCTTTTTTGATATTGTTAATCTTTGAACACATGGTTTAATTAAAAATGGCACTGACCAAAACGTGCCTATGCTAATTGCACGATAAGGCTTTTACTTTTCAAATCTAAGGGTGCAGAGGTCGTGACTTCATGGTACCATGCTGCATTGGAGATCGATATGAGCATAGCCGCTGTAAGCAGCTTGCAGTGATGAGCTCTTAAAAACTTTGGACCACATGCACATTTACACACATATGCAGACATACCCATATCAGAGATGGGGCCAATGATGGACAATGCTGTATTTTTCAGGCTCAGTAACTGTGACAGGTTGTTATCCTGGCAGTAAGGACGGTAACCTCACTCCTCTTGACCCGGTGGTGTGCCTTTACTCAGCTGTCATTGGCTTGTGTAGGGCAGCCTGCAGTGTGGATTCATGGAATGTGAGATCACTGATTTCTGTGAGCACTTGCTGTTGAGCTGTTTTCAGAGCATGGTTATGTTGTGTTATGTTATGTTGTTTTCAGAGCATGCTTATGCTGTGCCAAGAAGTTTTGCTCTCCATAGTGTTTTTTTTTTTTTTTTTCATCGCATCACAGTCCACAGCTATATTAGCCCACGCAGGATTGCATGTGTATGCTAGCATACACATGCATGCCCAATAATAGGAAAGGGCGAGGGTCTGGAGAAGTAAGGTAGAGGAGTGATTTATCCTCCCTTGTTTTTTCTTTACCACATCCTCCTTTCTTGTCATCTCCCCCCCCCACCCCCTCTCCCTCAGTCTCCCATCATTTATCTCGTTTTGGCAGTTCTTCCAACTACTTTTCTCCGAAGCTTAGTCCAGCCTGGTCTATATTAAGGAATGAGGCTCAGTCTGTCCTCTCTGCAGTCAAGCTAAATCCACCGACAGCTCTCACAGATCTGACGGCAGGGCCGGAGTTATTGCGTCTCCACTAGTGACTAGAATGGAGCCGTTCACCAAGTGTCAGGCTGGTTCCTCCGAGGGCCGACCGCCTAAATTTAGGAGGCAAATTGGCAAATTACAATTGGGCCTACGTGATATTTCTCCTCCCTTAACATTCCCAACCTTTGTGACGGGAACACTGCCCCACGTGTATGGAGAGCGATTTATTGGTTCATAGCTTTGTGGTAGTATATGTACTAATGTACTAATATGTACTGTGCAGAAATGTACCTGGACTTTTAGGGTTCGAATCATAAAGTTCTGGGTCAATTTGATTAGTCTAACAGGACTATTTGTACCTTTACCAATTCTGTAACAATACGTTGAAATATTGCTTTGAGCAGTGCAGCCCTGGCTAGTAGTAACCCTCCGGTGACCAATCTTCTCTCCAGGTAAATCCCACTTGGCCATCGTCCAGAAGGTCAACAACGAGGGGGAGGGAGATCCCTTCTATGAGGTGCTGGGATTGGTCACCTTAGAGGACGTCATTGAGGAGATCATCAAATCAGAGATCCTGGATGAATCTGATCTTTACAGTGAGTCAGCACTTGCCAGTTGCCACTGTTGGCACAGATTAAGACGTATTACTCCCGTACACAAGCACAGCCGCCCTGTGGACTGCGTTGGTTCTATATTCACAGTAACGTGCTCTCTCGCTTCTCTGTGTCCACTGTCCTCTTTTCCTCTCTCCCCAGCTGATAACAGAAACAGGAAAAAGGTGGATCCCAATAAGAATAAGCGCGATTTTTCTGCCTTCAAGCATGAGACCGATAGTAAAGTGAAGATCTCTCCTCAGCTGATGCTGGCTGCACACCGTTTTCTGGCCACAGGTGGGCAGCGAGCTAATCTCACAGCAAGACAGCAGAGATTTGTCTGAATGTCATTTAGCAGCCATTCTCTCTAGCCAGCACTTATGGTAGATTAGCGAAGTGGGACTGGATGGCATAAATACATGTTCTGTTCACATTGACCTTGTTGTGAATAAAGTAGGCTATGTAACTTCAAATTGTTTGTGGAAAGGTCTATTGTAATCCAAGACATGTCTCTATTTAGTATGGCATGGCAGTCTTTCCCATATATAAATTGGTGGCAGCTCAGTATAAGCGTATCAGCCAGGCCCACCACAACTCGATTTCAAAACTTAGCTAAATAAAACAAAAACAAAATAACGTAAGTGTTTAGTGCATCACAGCCACACACACTGATCTTTCTCCCTGGCCCGTGCTGGCATGGCACGACAACAAATTCCCTTAGGACACCGTGGGAGATACTCACAGCACTCAAACAGCAGGCTGTTTTATTCATGCGTTATCCCACCAACCTCTGTTTCCTCAATATCGCCCAATGTACTCCCTTTTCTAGAGGTGAGCCTGTTCAGCCCTTTCCAGATCACAGAGAAGGTCTTGCTGAGGATCCTCCGGCATCCAGATGTTATCCAGGAAATCAAGTTTAACGAAAGCGACAAGCGGTCACCACAGCACTTCATCTACCAAAGGGGCAAATCCGTGGACTACTTTATACTCATCCTGCAGGTACAGCTACACACATATATTTATATATATATATATATATATATATGTACCTATATGCATATGCCAGAGATATATATCACAACATAGGTGAGTGGTTGAGGCTTATACCAGAATCGAACCTAGGGGGAGAATCTCTTCCTCACATACAGACGCACTGTGATCCCTGTAGCATGACTCAATCTCCTGTTTGTTTTCTTCCTTCATATTACATGGTTACACTTCAAAACACTAAACATATGTAGCACTTCGTCTATACCAGAGGAATACCCTGCTGGAATCATCCAATGTGTAGTCTGGGATACTGTTATTAGTCGTCAACATAGATTATAATATCAATATCCTTGCATAATATGCACAAGTTATAATGTCTTCTCCTTCGCTTGTCTATCTCTCCCCATTCTCTCTCTCGCTCTCTTGTACTTTATTGCTCTCCCCTACTCTCTCTCTCCCACTTCCCCATCTCTCTCGCTCTCCCACTCCCCCATCTCTCTCTCTCTCTCTCTTTCTCCCCCACTCCCCCATCTCTCTCTCTCTGCTTGGGCCTGGCTGAGGGGCAGCCTAGTCATTCACCATGACCTTCAGAAACAGATCCTCTTATGTAACAGGGAGAAACAGCAGAGAGCAGGGGAAAGAGGATGGCAGAGTTAAGGATGTTAGAAGACAAAAATCACACATGAACAGACAGGGAACCGATTTAAATAGGAACACTGAGAAAATATCACGAGAGAACACGTTAGAAATGAACAGAGCAGGGGGAGTCCAGGGTGAACGTGGAGGTCGAAGGAAAAGGGCGGAGAGGGAGAGGGAAGAAGAGAGAGAGAGAGAGAGAGGGATACAAGC
>OMKK01000450.1:67034-82967 GCA_900302305.1 Polymixia japonica | reverse complement strand
TATATATATATATATATATATAGAGAGAGAGAGAGAGAGAGAGAGAGAGAATTATTACTCAATATTAGGAGGGAGACCTTTTTTTACACTAAATATATGTTTTTGTATGTCTGTCTTTGTGCATGTACTTTTCAGATGTGGTGTGAATGTGTGTGCGTATGTGTGTTGATTTCGAGATATAGAATCCCCGGTTTATTTGATTGCAATGAAATCCAGTCTTATGCCCATCAGATCAGAGGTAACTAGGCTACATCTCACTGCTCAGATATTTCACACATGCCTCACACGTCACAGAATGGAATCGCTGACCCACAGTTATGTTTCAAGTCATTAGTCAAATGTCCCATCAGTTCCTTAGCCAACGTCATGCTTAAGACTGAAAGAAATCAGATTTCAATCAGAAACAGATTTCACTCAAAAGAAGTCTGTGAAATTTTGAATTGAATTTTGTTCTTATTCTTCGCTAGGAACTTTCCACATTGTGTTAATAATTAAATAATGTACTCACCTCAGTTAAGAAAAAAGATCCTGTAAGCAACCCCTGAAATTAGCGATACCGTGACCTGAAAACATGAGAAATGCTGTGGTATTGACAATTGGTCTATTCGATAGAAGTCAATTCCCTACATAAAACAGAGACGAAGAACTCCAGGTTTTTCAGAGAGGTTCTCTGTCACCACCACTACGTTCTGTAAATCTAAGCCATCCAAAACTCACCAATTCAGAGGACACTTTAGAATGAACAGTTCCCAAATTATTTAAAGCCAGTGCACAGAGCAAGGAGCCAACTATATATACAGTATATATCCTGTATATATACAGTAACTTCCCTCCTGGGGGCACTCTCTATGGCCACTCTATAGTTCCAGTCAAGGTTCAGCAGTCTGCATATACTGTATGTCAGCACTGCAATCTCAAAAGAGGAGTTCTCCTTGACCTCTGTGTTGATGTGGAGGTATGAGATAGAGGTATGGTCTCCGGCCAACTGGAGGTGTCCAGAATGAATGAGTCTGTCCTCAGCTGAAGAGATGTGTATCCATTGTCCTTTGGTAATACTACAACAACTCTAGTTCATCTTTTTATAGCTCATTTAAGTTGAGGGGTATTTCTATTCTATTTTGTAGAATAGAATACCAAGTCTATAACCCTTAAGGAACACCAACTCATTCCATGAAATAGACTGACCAAATATAACCAGAAGTTATAGAAGCTCCCATATTAATTACATCTATTAAATCCCCTTCAATCATGAATTTGTTTGTACACCCAAATGGACTATTACTATGAGAGTATTAATAGAGTATTAAACGTAGACATAAATTTAGAACGTACATTTAGTCTGTGTATCATTTGTCACTACACATAAGGATAGTGGTACATGGTGATGGTCACACTTGGCAGCTCCCATGAGTGAATTTGTATTACCGTGTGAATATGTACTACAGATTTTTGGTAAAAAAAAAATATATATATATATATCCGTACTCAACCATCCAAATATATGCAAATAAAGGTAAAAACATAAATAAAAGAATTATCCAGGGATGGAAATAGATTAAAGAGTTATTATAAATCATGAATACCAGAAGCAGACGATAGTAGGGTCTCTTTAAGAATGACAACAGTTTATCACAGCAGGCAGGGGCAATTCCACAGGCTCATGTTGATAATCTGCATTTTCACTGTTGCAGCTAAATCATTACATATATATATAAACATACACACATGCTGCTGTGTTGTGGGACACTGTGGCAGTGTAAGTGATGGGCACTGATATCCAGAGTCCTTCAATTTGGAGTTCATGATAAAGGTTTGGATAAAGGATTTGGGACACAGCAGGATTTTCACACTATTTCATAAACAAAGGGCTCAAATAGCTGGAAACTTCTACAACAGTCAATACTGTATTTTGCTTTCATAGCTAATAATCCTTTTCAGAGGAGGCCACACAAATCTCATTTGGGTGAAACTCATCAATGAAAAACAAGTAAAATAATCTATTGAAAAAGTGATGCTAGAACAAAGAAATATAGTGTTGTTTGGGTTGCTCAGATTTAACTGGTATTAATGTTTTAGACTACTAAGAGTAAAATGACAATCCATAATTGGTGACATCACTATCAAGTACAGTCAAAGATTATAATTGATTACTCAGGAACTCCTTTGAGAACTTAAGTCATAAAAACTATAGGTTATACTATAGCAAAGTATCACTTAAACCTTGATTGCAGCGTGCTGCATGAACAGTGGCACTGCCCACCTTCTTCCAACTGTGAGGATGAAACCAAGTAAGATGTTTCATGATGGTGTTGTTAGGCAATGGAAGGCATGCTGGGCTGATCCCAACTGAACAGTCTGTTCCAGGGCTGATATTCCAGTAGTTCATTTTGACTGTGACGCCTCAGTGATAAATATGTCTGGAAACTATATCCCAGTTCAGAGTTCTAGTGGCAAGCTGAATATACACGCACAAACAGAAGTTTGAAAAAGATATTTCTGTTTCAAGTTCAAGTTTAGAAGTGAGAATTACTTTCCCATCATGATGAGATCATTCGGTTAGTTATCTAAAACAATGAAGATTTGCTTTTTTGTTAACAGATTAATTGCACAGGTTTTACAACCAACCATGAGAAGAACAGGGCTCTGCCACCAAGATTTAAAACACACAGTGCTGGTCTAAAAACAGGGCTCATCATTAGTTCCTATGAACTGCCCTCTGTGTTATATGGTTGGGCCGGACAATGCAATGCTTATATGGAGGGTGATAAAGGTCACATATGCTTTTTCTTTACAGAGATTTCAGAGGAAGAGCCTTAATGAGAGGAGAGATTCAGCTAAGAAACAAAAAAATTAGGCTCAGGCCGATTCCTCAATGGTGATCAGTATAACATCACTTGATCAGCTGTTGATTGAAATGGCAGTATTATTCACACATGCATAATGTTTTTTACCCTATGTTTTTAAAGAAACATTAAATAGAAGTGCCTGTTCCCCAGCATACATAGCAATTGACGATTCTTCCTGCCAATGAAAAAAAAAAGAAGCCAAAATTCAATGACAAACGATTGTTTAAAACTAAGAGTTATTGAACTAATGTAAATATTGATACACTATTATAGATTAATTTTATTTTTGAAAGCTGGAGAAAAATTAGGGATGACTTCCAAGGTATTTTATTTTTTTACCAAATAATGATTTATTGTCAAATAATTAACAATAGTACAGTTGTTTACAGCGTTTCTCCCAGTGAAAAACGTTAGATAAGGAGTAGATGGAATAACAACACAAGTTACACTGATCCTCTAAAATAAACCAACAAAACACAATGGTATTAGCTTTTCAGTCAACTTGTCATGGTGTGACACCTAGGACTTTATATATTTTTTTCCACATAGAGAATGAAATAGCATAATAGTTGATTTATATATAACATTTTAACACAGATAAGCTAAACTTTACTGACTTGGACATTTTCTACCAAGGTGTTGCCACCCATCATGGATGTATTTAGGACTGTACCAATATTTATCAGGACTCATCACGAGTTCTGGTGGCTGAACAAGTCCCTGCGATCATAATTCACACGCTTTGAAAGGCAAAACTGATACACAATCAGTGTTCCTCTAGAGGAACAAACTGAAAGTATGTACTACATACTGCTGTCATAATTACTCGGCATTAGCTGAACCAGGCAGGCCGTTTCCTGGACCTCTCCACTATCCTCTTGTCTTTGTCCTGCTCTCTTTGTGTCTCGCCCTCATACAGGACCACTGTCTCCATGGCAGGGGTCTTCAATGGGCCTCCCTCCATGGCTTTAATCTGCCCGCGGATTATAGCAGTCTCCTTACGCACCTTCTCATAACAGAACCCACACAGGACATGCTTCTGCTTCAAGTGGCCACATTCTGGACATGGCTCGATGTTGGTCTGGGAGGGAGGGAGATAGCGAAAGAGCAAGAGAGAGAGAGAGATACATTTAATGTAATGTATTCAGAATACTCTCTGACTAGAATTGTGTTGTCACCTTCAAGCAAATGCTAATTGTTACATCTTAAACATCTATCCTCAAAACTAAAATCTATGCACTTGAGGTCCCAAACAAGGTGCCCAGCTGTAAAAAACATACTAGCTTCAACCCTGACACTGGACAAAAACTATGCCAGTGATGATGTCCTTCACATTTCTAGGATTTCTAGGTCAGGACACAACATAGCAGATTTTGACAGACTTTTGAAGAGTTACTTTGCCATGGTAAAACCAGTTGCCTGAGTACTCATCTATATAGACCCGTTTGTAGACCTGCATGCACGTAAAAGGAATATTATTACATTTGTCATATACTTCAAATGCCTTTAGTTTTTGAAATAATGTAGAAATATATGTATTTTTTAGATTTTCCCTCAGACAACCAATGAAATGATAGTCTGAAAAAAGAATCTTTACCAAAAGCCAAAATGGTTGAAAACTGGTGATCTAGGACCTACAGTTCTCCACATTTCCTGTACCTTGACTTTGATCAGCTTGCTGTCAGCTCTCCTCCTGGTGCGGTTGACCTCTATGGTGCGTCTTTTCTTAGGTGCTGCCATCCACATGATGCTGTCAGGCATGCCAGGGAGCTGCTCTGGGCTCTGCTGTTCCCCCTCAGGAAACTCCTCATTGTGCTGGGGCAGAAGATTAGGCAGGAGGCTGGGGCCATTAACTGCTGGGGCCAGCGCTGGTGCTAGAGAGGGGGAAGACAGAGAATGAATGGTGTTACCAACAGAGTATGTTGTCTTGTGATTGCTAGTGTGGGTAAAAACAGAAAGAGGGTAGATTAGGAAAAAATATTATAGCTGGTGGAGGTAATATTAGCATTAATAAATGGATGAGAGAGAGAGACAGACAGAGATAAAATCTAACATGACTAGAGGTAACGTTAGCCAAGGTACCTACAAGCTACAATCAGTCAACATACAGTAGCGTATACACGTGCAAAGGCACAGACTCACCCAAATGTCCGTCAAATCCTGCTGCCTGTAGAAGTCTGCTTTCAATTTGTAGCAATGAACGCCTGAGGCTATGTACTAAAGCAGCTAAACTTATCATTTTTGGTGTTTGCATGCTTTCTTCACTCCATACATGTCAGACAGCTCACGGTCATTGAGGCGCCGTACGTCATTGAACTGCGACAACAAACTATTGAGGCATGGGTATTGTAGTTTTCCGCACCAATCACCTTATAACACAATAAGAAATTCGTTATTTTCGTTAATAAAAAGAATACATAACATAATTTAAAAATGATATGACATGTACATAATAAACCATTAAAACGCAATTCGTCCCGAAATTCAGCTGCACCATAAATCCGCAGAAGAAGAATTCAGCTCCACCAATCACATCCACCGTTATTGCGTGACGTCAGATTCCCCTGGCAAAGCAAAGATGGCGGAACGAGGCTACAGTTTCTCCCTCACTACTTTCAGGTAAACTTTATCAGAATACTCCGACAGTATCCCGAATAGGCACTATATTGGGCCCAGTAACTGTAGCTTGTAAAAGTGGGGTTACATACATCTTAAAGTTTTTTTTTTTCTGTGATCAAAAATAAAGATTTTGGGTGCCGTTGTTGTTGCTGCACTGTCATCCCCGGGCTGCTTGTATCATGTCGGCTAACGTGTGCACTTCCTGCACGATCAGTCAATGCGCTACTAAAACTAAAATTGGTCATTTGTAGACCGCGTAGTCCTGGGAATTTATGAGGAATGTAATGTAAAAAGTCTGATTCACATATAATGGCAAGCTATGTAGGTTAGCCTAGCCAGATCAGATCTAGCTAGCAGTACTCAATTCACTTTCGGTTTAGGCTTGGTGCTGCACTACAGCTCATGAGCCAGTTTGGCTTGTACAACAAAGCATTTTAGTTGATTACCCTGTCTTGAACTCTAACCCCTATCTTCCTCCATCCATATGCAAATAATTTCAATTTAACATCAAGGCATATATTGTACAAACTGTCTTACAGCAATGTAATGAAATACCCCTTCTTTCGCCCCACAGCCCCTCGGGTAAACTGGTCCAGATTGAGTATGCCTTGGCAGCCGTAGCAGCTGGAGCCCCCTCAGTGGGGATTAAAGGTAAGAGCTCCTGTAAAGCTTGGTCCCATATTATGGGTTTGAGCACACTTTGGCTCTCGGGCCTATATCTGTTTGGACCAGCATGTTAAGAGAGTGGTAATAGTGTTTAATCAGCCTGGGTTCTGGAAGGGGCCCCTGGCTAAAATATTTTAGAAAAGCCTTTATTCCATTGGCTTTTTTATTGAATAAGATAAAAGCCTGTAACTATGTTTTGGCTTCGTTTTGTAATCAGAATAGCATAAAAAGGTTGTTTACAGGCTGTCTGATCAGTGCAATCCTTTCAGTTTCAAGTTTATTTAACAGGGACCATGTATAATAAAAATAAACACTTGTGAACACTTTCAGCCTCCAATGGAGTTGTCCTGGCAACAGAAAAGAAACAGAAGTCCATCCTGTACGATGAGCAGAGTGTTCACAAGGTGGAACCCATCACCAAACACATAGGCATGATCTACAGTGGCATGGGGCCTGACTACAGGTAGGGTTTGTGTGTCTGTTGCATAACAGTTGACTACAAGTGTATGTTTGAGTGTGGTTATATATATGAACGTGTGTCAGCAGAGAGAGTGATGAGAATGTTCTGCCAATGTTCTTTTTAGAGTGTTGGGGATTGTTTTGTATCAGGTACATCTTGCACGGTTCCTTGATTATCAGCTGTGGTTTTTTGTTATCTACAGTGTTTGTAAGAAAAGCACAGAGCTAGCCCTGCATCTAGTGCACACACAAACACATGTGTTTTTTATTAGTTGTATCCCCTTTTAGGTTGTTGGTAGAGCTGGAAGCTACCCCAACTGTGTGTGCACATGTAGACACTTGCATGCAAAGGGTTTTGATGTCTTGCGTCTTCTTTGCAGGGTTTTAGTGCGTCGAGCCAGGAAGTTGGCCCAGCAGTACTTCCTGGTTTACCAGGAACCAATCCCTACTGGCCAGCTGGTTCAAAGAGTTGCCTCTGTAATGCAGGAGTACACACAGTCTGGGTGAGTATACCCAAAGACACACACACACACACACACACCAATGCACATTTACAGCCACTCCAAATTCCAGCGATTCCAATGCACATTTACAGCCATTCCAACTCACATAGTTAAAACAGACCCCTGTAGGGGGCTGTTTTAAGGATCCTGCAATGGCCACAAGAAATGTTGTTTGGTCTTGGGACCCATGCTCATGAAAACACATAAGCTACATTTGTCATGTGGAGACCCACAATATATCAGCCTGTAACCTTTTTTGGGTCCTGACGCATAGTTAAAGAAACCAGGGGACAAAGTAAGGTGATGGTGTGTGTAATCTGTGTGTTTTGTCTCCTACAGTGGAGTGCGTCCATTCGGGGTGTCGTTGCTGATTGCTGGATGGGATGAGGACCACCCTTACTTGTTCCAGTCAGACCCATCTGTAAGATTTACTATCACTCATACATTATACATTATATTATATTATTATATTATTATCCTACATTATACGTGCAATGTTAACAGTGGTCCAAAGCCACAAAAGACAAGAATTAAAATTGATCACAGTGAATGCTTTCTTCTCTTTTGGTTCTCTATCAAAGTGTTCCTTTTAGCACAAAGCTTTGACAACTGCTACAGTCCTGTAATTACCACTATGTAACAGCTGACCAATGCTATCATGTTGGAATAATATATTGGGCATACTTCAAGTCATACTTCCTCCATTACTGACGAAGGCTTGACGCCGAAACGTCTGATTTTTGCCCAAATAAATGGCATTTTGAAAAACAGCCTACCACCTTGAGTGCCGGTACTATTTCCTTGTTACTCGTATTTTCCTTACCGGGCACCAGGATTTTGCTTTTTGTAAAGGAGTTGTGCGCTCCACCTCTCTTTTTGTATACTTCTATAATAACCTTACACCATGCTTGTCATCAATACTTTAACGGCCATATCCCTCTGTAAGCACAGCAATTACCCATGTTCCCTCTGATTTTGGGGTATAGATGCTGTTATTTTCTTTTTAATGGCCTCTTGTCTATCTGAAACATACATCACTGAATGTTCTATTTTTATTTTTTTTCTGATATTGACAGGGTGCATATTTTGCATGGAAAGCCACAGCCATGGGAAAGAACTATGTTAACGGCAAAACATTCCTTGAAAAAAGGTACAGTGACAGACATTTTCTTATGCCGCGATATAATGATGTTACATTATATTTATATACTGCTGTTGGATTGTGATGTGTCTATTAATGGATGACCAAATGTTCTTTAATCCATAGAGGTCCAACTGGTCATGGAATTTCTTGAAGATCATTAGATATTTGAGCTGTAAATTCCAGAATTTGTCAGCAAATTTTCTGAAGTCAAGAAATTTAACAAACTGGGTTGGGGATCTATCATTTTTTCTCAGCTTGTTTCACACACAGGCATTGATTTAGAATTTAGTTTAGCTGTACTTAACATTCAGGGATGACTTTTCCATAGTAAAGCAGAGTAAGGTTTACCAGGTCTCTGTGAAAACACTTTGATTATGTTACACTATTTGTTAAAATGCTATATGACATGATAGCCCTGTTGATTACAAATACCTCTAGGTAATGTAAAAATGTTACATTTTAGAAATAAGAGTTTTGCTTTGGCAGAAACTGAGTAACTTAAATAATGTGTAAGCAGTAGCTGAAAACAGTATATATATATATATATGAAAGGGATTTTCATTCATTGGGTTATGGAATTTCTCTACTATAATCATGGAAAGTCATGGAAAAAAAATATATAAGTTTACATCAGTTCCTAAACATTTTCAGCTTCTGACCTCAACTGGGTGAATTTGGTGTTACCCTGTGAACCAGGCCCATTTACTTACTACCACTTTTCTCTGATGCGGAAATGAGCCCACAACCCAATTTGGGTATTGAGGGTGATCTATATTTTTGGAAATGCTAATATAATATACAGTATACTATGATTGCAGATGATATAGGTATTTTTAGCTGTCTTTAATGGTAATGGTTAAAGACATTGTGTAGAGAGGAGTGCTAAAAATTTGACTGACTATCTTGTGCATTCTCTCCAGGTACAACAATGACCTGGAACTGGAGGATGCCATCCACACAGCCATCCTGACTTTGAAGGTATATAATTTGCTTTAAAGATGTAGTTTGTCTGATTCAAATATTGAAATATATTTACAATGCTATTTTGAATTTAGGGGATCAGTAAACATAGCTGTTCTGGCAAAAGCCCAGCTCTTTGCTTTGCTCTACAACATGACACCAAGGGATATTTTGACATGCGACGTGGGATGAGTCCACCTTTAAAATCAACCGACTGTGGCGATGTAGTAAACAAAATACAGCATGGCCCTATCAGCTGCTCTGCTAACGCTATCGCCGCTCACGCCTAGGACATTATACGGCATATCTGCCGACAAGACCAGTTTTTAAATGGTGTGCTGACTGTTCGCTGAGGCATCCGCCGGTGTGCAAGTGGTGCAGACCTGCTGTTTGACAGGCCATCAAAGCAAAACAAAGTCCAGAAAGTAGAGGGAAACGGCGCCACTGAGGCACATTCAAAACAGAGAGCAAGGGGAAGCTTTCAGACAATCACCATTATACTATATCTTACGATACAGTGTGGTAGTTCCACTTTTTATTTAGTTTTAACATATTACAGATGGCGCCTTTGAACTTGCATTTCCTTGTGTGTTTCAGGAGAGTTTTGAAGGCCAAATGACAGAGGAGAACATTGAGGTGGGGATCTGTAATGAGGCTGGCTTCAGACGACTCACCCCAGCTGAAGTTAAAGACTACCTGGCAGCCATTGCTTAAAACACACCCTGCCTGCTAACGGGTCTCTGGTCACGTTCCATATCAAAGACGGGAGCGCAGCAGCCAATAGTTGAATGGTGCATAATTTCAGCTAAAATCTCAACAGTCTTCTATTCAGTCCTTCAATGTCTTAATTCCACACTTTTCCACTGCAAAGCCAAGTCGGTCTTTCCATTGTCTAGGCCAGTGTTTAGAACCCAAAGGCTAATGCACTTATTTGAAAGTAGAGCCCTTGTCAAGTCTGACAAACATCTCTAGAAAACAAATCATAAGTAAGCCCTGTTAGGCCTTGTGTTGAAAACCATTCTATTGGAGAAGCCCACTTTGGTAATGTAATTGTAATCAGGCTAGCATATCTAGCAGGAGGCCTAGTTTTCAATAGACTTGGTTTGACACCTTTAGTCAGTGGCTGATTTCTTCATAGTTCATATTGATGTGGTTCCACCCCAAATTGTCCCCGACTGCACTGCATTTGTCTCCTCCAAACATTCTAGACTGGAGGTCTAACAAGATTAATACAGTAGAGAGAAACCAAGGGAAGACTTTGAGATTTTACTGTCTGGATCAGTTTGCCCGTATTGCAGTTTTAGATAATCTACCAGCAAATGGTGATTTTTTTTTTTCCAGTTAGGAACATTTCTATACTTTGTATTTTCTCCTTGGATATGTGTTGAGTTATTCAAATAAATGAAAATGTATTAACTTTGGTGTCTTTAATTGTGTTGGGTAAAGTAAAATGCATGTAATTGATGTCTCTTTGTTTGGAGACTAGTTTGAAATGGGCTGGTTTAACATGCAAAATGTGCATAGCAGCGGTTCAACATGACATCGCCTGTTTACATAATTAGGGCGCGTAAGAGTGCGCAGTTTTGAGCGCGCCCTAAAATTAACCGGAACATCTTTCCAATGTTACACTGTCCCTCTGCTTATGAGATATTGGAACAATTGCGAGGTCTTGAGTTTATTTTTTGCAAGCTAAAATTGCTAATGGCAGCGTGGCAAGTCAATTTGCTATAGTATGATTACAATTATTTTTACAAATTGATTACGCATGCATGTTTAGTAACAGGACTATGTTTCCAGTCGGCAGAACACCGTGCGCTACAGCTCAACTTCTGATGACGTTTGTGGCGCCAGAAATCAAGGGTTTTTTGAAGGAGGGTGTGTGTCAGCTGGTGGATATTTAGCTAGTTTGGTTGATATTTGGTTATGTTGGCGACATTATTTGGCCATTTCTACTCGCGATAGAGGCAGACCGTTTGTCATTTATGCTAGTAAAACCTCGTGTTTGAGTCGAGATGGTGATTCTACGCAGCAGCGGCGGTGCCGGAGCTGAACCGGCTACAACCCCGAAGAGGAGGTCGGTGGTGTTGGATACGAGCTCCGAGTTTCTGTCGCTGCTTCCCGCGTCGCAGAGAAAGTCCGCTCGGCTGAGCCGCTCTGCCCGGGGCCTGGATGACAGCTGCAGTAGCCCAGAAAACATCACGACAAACGTGAGTATAGAAGGTTTGACAGCTGCGTAGCTTAACTACGGCGCCATCTGTAATCCAGGTAGATGGTAACTGATTAAGGGCAACTTTGTGGTGCTAATCTGCTAGCGTGCTAAGCTAACTAGCTAGTTTGCCAAATTCTCTCTGACAGGTTTAGCTGCTGAGTTGCTGTGTGACTGAGCGACTGACTTTGCATCCTCAACTTCTACAACAAACAAAATTTATATTGTCCCCACTGATGTGTCCGTTGATCTGTTCAGTCGGGAAAATGCAACATATTATCAGTTTATATAGGCGCAATAAACCTTTTGATAAGAGACAAGCTGAACAAAAATGGAAACATAGCTCTCATATGTAAATGCACAAAAAATGTGAGTTGCGTGTATGTATATGTGACAAAGTTGTCACAATTGTCAATTTTTATAGATATTGTCAGACTACGATAATTTAAAGTTTGTCAAATGTATGTGAAAGATACATGCATAATGTTAAGGCTTCTCAATACAGTCTTATAAATGAAGGATTGAGTATATAAACACAGGTGGCCAGTATGCCCAATATGGACTGATGACTTTGAGGGCTGAGGACTTTGTGTACCTCAGTAAGAGAAAACAGTGTAAAATAACAAGAGGCTAATGACCAGTAATATGATAACCATTTAAATCCTCAAGTTCTCAGTAGGAACTCATTTAAACAAGAAGCCAGAGGCAACGAAGTGCTTATTAAAACAGTTCAACATGGTATACAGAAGTCCTTGGAAATACATGGACGTAGGCCATAACAAATGGTTGGCAGATATGAACTTTATAGTGTTTGAGTTTTCTATAATAACTATAGATGGCATTTATATTTGGTATTATTAATCAAGCATGCACATGATTCTGTAGTTGCCAATAAAGGGCCAGACAGCGTCAGTGCCTGTAATTTGGGTCTCAGCCCAGGCTATATCTCTATCATGATTTTGTCATGAGATTTAAGAGCCTTTGTCTCTACAAATAGAGATGGGAGTATGTTTCTTGAGAATTTGTTAAACTAATATTCCCGTCTGAGGAATTATTGGTAAAATGAATGCTGTTCTGGGCAAATAAAAAGGGGGAAAGTCCTTAATTTTTCTCTTTTGAATAAAGTGTCGTTTGTCCTTTTGGACCTTTTTTCAGCATTTTTATACTTTTCCAAATCAGAATTATATGTACAGTTGTATTTAATTTCAGTTTTTCCCCATTTCATGAATACCTATGGAGTTTGTTTGAACTCTTGACTCAACCAATGCACAGCTGGTCCTCTTGAACCTCTGCAATAGATTCAATAATTTAGTTATTACATGCCGTCACATCCAGGGCCATGCTGATGTGAATGAGGAAGAGGAGCACAGTGGTCTTCGTCACCCGCTGAGGACCAGAGGACAGAGAGTTAAACTGGAGATTTCCTTTTCTGAAATGAATGGCACGTCCAGCTCCCCTCAGACTGAGGACAAGACTGGAGGATACTGCACTAGGTAATAATGGTCTACTTACTTAACAGACATTAATACTACTAAAACAATTACTATTATGATCAGAAGTAGTAGTTGCAGTAAAGGTTGTATTGGATAGTGTTGTACAGTTGTACACTTTATAACATGGACACGCATTGAAACGACTGAAACGCTGGCTTAGAAATCAAGTTGAAATTTGGAGAAAGTCTGTACTATATACAAATCAAGCAAGCCTAGCAATAGCATATCACAATTGCAATTTTCAGCAAAATAGGCTCAATATGATTTTTCTAAATATTGTGCAGTCCTATATAAACCTACTGCAGCTAAATGCTGTGTGCATATTAGGGGTCTGCATGATGACGTCCACACAAGTATAACAACATTACATCATAACCGGAAAGGTTAATGTTGACATTCTTTTGGAATTCTCTCAACAGGAAATCCCCTAGGCTTCAGGGAGAAGGGAAAGCATCAAGTGGAAAGCAGCAAGCAGGTGCAGTGCTGTACAGTGTCTTCATTTTTATGTATTTATTTTTTTGGTAGCATTGCAATACCCTTAGTTAGTCGTATAATCTCTTTTTTTATAAAGAGGAGTAGGCAGTCTACCTTTCTTTTTTTTTTTTTAATCACCAGAGTTTAGAAGAGAGGAATTATAGCCTGAAGTTCCCCAGTGAAAAGATAACACGCTCCCCTCCCTTAGAAAATCACATTTGAGCAAGGCATTTGTAAATTTGAAAAGCCACTCAGTGGCCAACAGCAAATGACTGTACAAGGTAGCTCACAGATAGGAGCTTTCATAACTGATTGAGTATAAATCAGTTGTTAGTGTCGAAAAGAGTAATTGTGCTCCACTCACCCAGTGTAATTCAAGGTATTTTGGTGTCATAGATGTGCCAGACAAGGTGGAGGGCTGTTCCACTCCAAAGAACCGCTTTAGTCTGCGGAGCCGAGAGGTGGATGATGATGATGAGGAGGAAGAAGAAGAAGAAGAGGAGGAGGAGGACAGCTCAGTGCGGCGTAGCTCCCGAATCACCAGATACAAACTGGACTCCCGTAACCAGTCAGTTCTCTATGACCGACTCATCACCAAGTGAGTCCAGTTCGCTCCTCTTTCTTCGGACTGCCTGTGGTTCCATTCATTGCTGCTTAAGTTCAGTTGCAACCCTCAGGCCAAATATCACCTCACAGAAAAGTACCTTGCAAATGAAATGAAAATGAGCAAACTTTTGAAATGGAACTGCACACTAAAAGATGTTTTTCTGAGTTTTAGACTGATGTATATGACTGGCTTTTGATAAAATGACGTTAAAAATCTAGAGAATCAAAGTCCTCCACTTTGAAATGCTTCACACAAACTGGTGCCTTCTGCATTGCAGGGACTTACTCGAGCAACTGATTGATTACCCCCTGTTCTCCATGTATTGTTTTTTAAATATAAAACAGAATTTGATGGTCTCCCTAAAGAGTTTCCAAATTATATGGTTTAATGGTGTATTTCTCTGGTTTCTCAGCACTGCTGAAGCTGTTCTGCAGAAGATGGACGACATGCAGAAGATGAGACGCAGACTAAAGAGCAGAGACACTAAAGAAGAGGTAAGGACCCAACCAAGTCACTTTTTTATTTACCGGTGATAGTAGGTTGGGAATTGAACAATTCAACCTCCAGTAGTGCTTTTTATTTATTTTTTATTTTTTTATTTTACCCAGCTAACTAAATGATCCCAGCAAGTTATCTGTCCTGCTTGACTGTTTAGTCGACATTCAACAGTAGATGTCATATAACTTTCTTCAGTTGAATTCTGATAAGACTGAGGTCCTTATTGTTGGCCCCAAGCATGTGTCCAAACAACTCTGGGGTCACTAGCTCCAAAAGTTACACCTTATTCCAGAAACATAGGTGTGAGTTTTGATAGAAATTGTAATTTTGAGCAACATGTAACAAGGGTCATTCAGACATGCTATTACCAACTCGGGAACATTGCTAAAATAAGACCTGCCTTGAAAGTTATACATGCTTTTATTACCTCGCCTAGATTATTGCAATGCCTCGTACACTTAGTAGTTCAAAATTCGGCAGCAAGGTTATTGACAAGGACAAATTTAAGGTCCCATATTGTACCAATTTTATCTTCTCTCCATTGGCTGCCTGTGACTTTTAGAGTGGATTTTAAAATTTTACTGATCGCTTACGAGGCATTGTATGGTTTGACTCCCAAATACATGTCTGACCTTCTGACACCTTTATAGTCCTGTGAGGCCTCTTCAGACAGAGGCCTGCTGGCTGTTCCAGAGTTAAAACAAAGGGAGATAAGACCTTCTCTGTGTTGGCCCCCAGATTCTAGAACAGCCTTCCTCTTGACATTAGAGCTGAGTACTAATGTCTAGATGCATGTTTTGTTTTTATTGTTTTTATTTTATTTTTTATTTTATCTTTTATTTTTTAAATTCTTGTAGCTTCTGTTATTACCTAGATCTATGTTGTTCTGTTTTAATCCTGATATATTCCATTTTAATCTGTTTAATCTGTCACTTCCATTGTTTTATTTTACCTCCTATTCTGTACAGCACTTTGTGCCATGTGCTTGATAAGTGCTATATAATTCAAATTATTATTATTATTAACCGTAAATAAGTCCTCAAACAAGATCCATTCAGGGGAATATTGACAGGCACACCATTCTGAATCAGACCATTCTGTTTTCTCCCAGAAGCTGGGGATGTACACCAGGGGCGGCAGGCGGAGGTCTATAAGGATTGATGTGGTGAGTGAAGACACGCAGGAGAAGGAGAATCAAGGTGAGATGGGACAGGCCTTCATTTTGTTTTTACAATCCACTCCTCTATTATTTTGTTGTTTTTTATTTCAATAAATGATATAGAAGGTAACGTCCTGGTGGCTCAGATGCTAAGGTACCAACTCTGCATTCACATTCAGGGTTGGTGCTAAACACCAGCTAACAACCAAATACTGGTACATCACATTTTTCCAGACAAAAATTATATGACCTATTTATTTATAATTTATAAAAATGTTGTCTGACTGACAACACAACAG
>OMKK01000450.1:54029-67014 GCA_900302305.1 Polymixia japonica | reverse complement strand
CAGTTGAACAACTTTCACCTTTAAGCTCTTCTTTGCTAATTCATGGTTGATTTAAGGGATAGGCAAGGTTTTCAACTAATACTGACAATAATTTGGTATCAGCTTACTTTGCATATGCCTCGGCATCTCAACTCAAGGTTTTTATTCACAGGAGGGAATGAGGATGGTGATGAGGAGGAGGAGCAGGAAGACAGAGAAGAAGAAGAAGAAGAAGATGATGATGAGGAAGATGATGAAGACGATGAAGATGGTGAGGATGAGGAGGAAGACAACCAGAGGCGCTACGACTTCAGACAGAGAAAGGCCGCGGTTCGATACCAGGCCCCTCAGGATGGTACGGCTCACTTTGGCTCTGCTTCTTCTTTTTTTCAATCAAGTCATTGATTGATTTATTGATGGATCATTTTAACTGTTTATGTAGCCAAACCTGGAAGGTTTTAAATGCAAGAAATTGTAGTCTTTGTGGTTTACATCTACACACATCCCCAGCACTGGTTTAGATAAATGTCCACTTTCATGAAGACTGCCATGGTTCAGCTGTTTTTTTTTTTCTGTCCCCTCAGGGTCCAGTCATCCAGCTCAGGGTTTTTAGAAACTGTTCCTATTGATCACCAAGCCACCTTTTTGGACACTGAAATCATATAGAAGTCCTTTCTAACAGCTGAATTACTTAAGTTGCTATGGCTGTGGAATTATATGGAATGTCTCGCATGTGATTTTAAAAGTGATGGTTTCATACCTTAATATCGACTTTTACGAACATTGCCAACAAATGCACAGGAGGCCTGGTGCTGTTTTTTTTCAGAAACAAAAGCTCTGGCATGACAAAACCTTTTGAATGCCCTATTAGGGATTGATTAGTGATCAATAGGGACAGGCTTCTAAAAATCTTGACCTTCTCTCTCTTCACTTCACTCATCTCAATATCAGCATTCTACTGGATTTAAAATAGTTTGGAAAAGTTTGAGAATGTTGTGTCTCCTCTCAGAACCCAGGAAGCGCAGCATGTATTTCAAGGGCCACTCGTCTCCTACTAGACGCAGGTTCAGCTTCAGCTCTGCAGCCCCCAGAAGCCCCTACAACAGAAGGAGAACCAGTCGGTTAGTACAACAGCCCAACCGCCTCCCCCCATTAACTACCAACTATATAAGACATAATGGCAGATGAGGTGTCTGTTAAACGGTTTGAATGGATGACGCAGGGGCCAAGAACCACCCAGTATGGAACAGTATTATTCCACTTATTCAGTGACCACTTTCCAGTGGTTATTTGTAGACATTAAAGTGTAGAGTGCCCATACTTTTGGCAATTAAAACCTTTTGTTAGTAATACCGTTTCCCTAGTAACACTTGAGGGTCTGACTAATACCCTCATCACAATCACTCCCGTCCCATAATAAATATGATAACCTCATGCAGTGGAAACATTACCACACTACTTTAACAAAATACATTTTACTAACGACCTGGTAACGGGGAGGTATTTCATTCCCCAAACGGCTGAGCCAACAGGGTAGTGTTCTGCTGGCAAGGCTCAGTGTCAGCAACATCGCTTGAAGACTATGTCTACTGCTACACCTGGGCAAGGCTAGCGTCATTGCATATACGGTCCATCCCAACATTATTTTATTCTCTCCTTTTTCTGATTCTCTTTCCCTCTGCATCCTCAGGAGTAGCTCTGAGAGGTAAGACATCTTCTACCTGTCTCTGGTGCTATTCACCGTTGGTTTATGGTTCCATTTAGGTCCTCATTGGGTGCTGTCTGTTTACTAGCACTGTGGTAGCACTGTGGTGGTTCAGATGTGAGAGCACACCTGGGTGAAATTATAATCAAGGTCTAAATATTAGGACAATGAACTAAATATAGTCTAGGGCTGAGCTGAATGCTTCAGAGCTCCGAAGCTTCATTTGTTAGATTGGGATTGGGATCCTAAAATTCAATTCGGATAGTTTTTTTGTTTTGTTTTTTTTTCCCCCTAAAATGATAAATATACGGTAATTAGTTACTTGCTGGATGTTTGTCAATATATGTGTTTTTCTATACTGATTGAGTTTGAATAGCCTTGTAGGTTATCCAATGTATGGCCCATAAAAAGGGATGCATTGCCAGCACCGTTCAGCCTTCCATGCGACTCGTCTCACATTTGCTACATTGTTGCTCAAAGGTACAACAAGATGTCCAAGATGTCAGCCGTGTGGAAACCTTGTAATGTTACTGGTGATAATCAAAAAATTGTTGAATGCCAAATATGGCAGCAGAAATTGGCATACCATGGTGGCACTACAACGTACCTCAACATTGAAGACATTTTGAAGGACCCTGAAAAAAAAAGATTTTTAATATATTATTATGAAAACGAAGCTTTGGAGCTTTGCGGAAAATGTCCAACAACGCTACAAAGTGTAAATAATGTCTTTCAGGCCAGCCCTAATTTAGTCTTTTCTTGCTGGTGTCATTGTTTTAACAGTAAAGCTGTAAACCCTTTATTTAAAAGCTGTTCTTTTGCATCATGCTGACATTGATTTGATGTTATAATGGTATATTACAAGTACTCTTTTATTATCTTAAAACTACATACTATCAAAATGCTTTAAATGGGAAAAAAAGAAAAAGCTTGAAGTGCACTTCATTTATCATGCCAAGCACACAGTTGTGTACACATCAGTTATAAGACAAGATAAATCAAGTGCTCTTTGTGTTTTGTTCAGATTGTATTTTGGCCAGGTTGGACGATGGTCTATTTGTGTGATTTGTAATTGTTTGATTAGTCACTACTGTGATGGTGGTGCAAATCATGCATAACTCAAAACTGAGTAGTTTGTGAGTGGGGATAGGTGGTTAGATCATTTGCTTGGAGTTTATTTGCGAGGAAGTGTGTAGGATGTTCACTGTTTTTATGTTTTTAATCCTAATCATCTTCACTGTCTGTCTTCACTGATTAGAGTGAATTCCTAACGTTTGAGTCTGCCTTAACTTCATAAGTCTCACACAGTTTGATATTTGTCTTCTTGCTGAAAGCTTTTTATTGGTCTTTGTTTTAGTCAGACAGACAGACAGATAAGCCAGTAGGTCAGGATGTTACATGTATTTGACAGACAAGATGATATTTTTGTGTGTTTTCTGCTTTCAGAAGGAGACATGCTATTCACAGCAGTGATTCCACTTCCTCCTCCTCTTCCTCCTCAGACGAGGACAAGTTCCAGAGACGGAGGAGTAAAAGCAGGAACAGGTCTATCAACAGGTGAGACTAGGCAGCAGCACCTCTCTTGTACCCCTTTCACACTAGACTACGTGAAATACGCGGGTTGATTGCAAGTGTAAAAGGATCAACACAGGAACGTTGACCTTGTAAAACAACCCTGGTCAAAATCAGGGTTCAGCGTCGGCTCAGTATCTGTTCTGCTTGGTGTGAAAGTTAAGTGTTTAATAGCATTGGGTGATCAGACGAATACATCTGGGATCTACGGTGGACTGAGTCCATTGGCAGTTGAATTCCTTTGCAGATTTATTTTGATTTTTTTAGGACGATTTAAATTACCATGATCACAATCTCAGAACCCATCGGCTACCAGTCTGATGATGATTTGCCTCTGGAGGCAACGGCCAATATTTTGGGGGGTTGTGGTGTTTTAATTAAATTAAAAAGCTACTAAAAAAACTAGAATTTATTAAAAAAAACAAAAAAAACGAAATCGTCTGAGATTGTATTTTGACCAATGCGTTCTGTCACTTACTCGAACTACAAATGTAAACCAAAATCTTGTCCCGTTGCCTACAGATTCTGCATTCATATGCAGATATCTGTTTATAGAGATTACCGTGATCATTGTTATGCATGTGTGATGCAAGGCACTAAAATGGGGAAGCACACATGGCAACCAAAGTTATATTTATTAATTATAAATTTAGAGTATTTAGAGCCAACATAGAACCAATGTTTAATAGAGCCTTCTTTGGGTGCACTTGTTTTGCTATGTCTGCGTTTCCCCATTTGAGTGTCTGGTGCTACTGATTCCTAATGCACTGTGACCTGATATGTGTTAATCAGTTTGTTTTTTTAACGCACCATACAATCATAGTGGTAAGTTAACCCCCACCCTGGGTGAATACATTGGCGGTCTGTGGTGGACTGAGTCCTCCAGCAGTTGAATTCCCTTGCCGATTTCACCCCCCTTCGCGCGATTTCTGTGATGATGATTGGTTGACAGGAGGATGTACCCTATTGCTCAACTGTAGTGCTTAACCCATGTTGCCATGTGTCTGGAGCCGCACAATGTCATGTCATCCACCACTTTAGACACAGAATGCAAACATGGTTGCTAGGGCTGAATAATATAGACAAAATATCATATTGTAATTATTTAACAGATTGTGATATAATTTGCAATATAATTTTTAAGGTCTAGTCTTACGTTTAGAATCTACATTTCCTTTTCATGTAGTTTAAAACTCTTGGTCTCCATATCACTCCAATGTAAAGATGGCTGAATAAGATATCTGCACTTCTGTAGCTTAAAATAAGTGCATGTTTTGTTTAATTAGCCTGCACAAATAAGATTTGATAGGTCTTAAGAAAGAGAAAAAAAGTCTCAAGTGTGGTTTTAAAATGACTACACTACAGGGTTTGAACCAGATTATTAGTTGGGTTCTTTCATACTGAGAGAAACTGATGTGGTGTTTTCATCCTAGTGTTCTTATAGGCTGTCTCTTAGCAACCAAATGGTGAAGATGTCTGGGTCATGCACCATTGTGTATACTTTTTTTTTTTTTAAATTGCAGTGCAAGTTTGACTGTGAGATCAAGGTAAAGCTCAGGTATTGTGTCGTTTAATGTTGATCATCACTAATATACAGGGGGAGCTAAAGCATGTCCTGCATATATCTAAAGCCCTATCATACCACCTTAAACTCTTATAACACTGCTGTTCATTGAAGCAGAAATGTCATAAAGTAGAAAAAAAGTGATATTCATCTTTTCTTTGTTGTTGTTCCCCTAGGTGTCTGCCCATGAACCTGGTGAAAGAGGACCTGCTGGGGATCCACAAAGACCGGATGAAAATCGGAGCCAGCCTGGCTGACGTGGACCCCATGCAAATAGACAGGACGGTATGTGGCAGATGGTTGGATAGATGGATAGATAGAAAAAACAGATAGATGGAGAGATGGATAAACAGACAAACAAACAAACAAACAGAGGGAGGATAAGAGCTAGTCTGGCAGACCAGACATGACAGTACATATAATTGAGAAATACAGGATGTGAGAATAGTACCGTAAAGCTGTGTTTGTGTTCTAGGTGCGTTTTGATAGCATCGGCGGTCTGAGCAGACACATCTCTGCCCTGAAGGAGATGGTGGT
This sequence comes from Polymixia japonica, assembly GCA_900302305.1. Lineage (NCBI taxonomy): Eukaryota > Metazoa > Chordata > Actinopteri > Polymixiiformes > Polymixiidae > Polymixia > Polymixia japonica. Next base: position 61,657 of record OMKK01000450.1, on the reverse strand, counting down.
CTTCCCTCTCCTCTACCCAGAAGTCTTTGAGAGGTTCAAGATTCAACCACCCAGGTAGTGTGTCTGTAAGAGGGAGAATACATGTGTATGCAGTGCTCATTTTCTGCTTTCCTAAGACCAGGGGAGCTAGCATGCTAACTAACAACTGTCTTGTTGTCCGTGTACTCACTGTAACTGACCGCTACTTGTGATATATGTATGTGTGAGCATTTGTGTTTGTTGATGAATCGAAGATGAAACCTTCAAAGTAATTGCAAGTATGGAAAATGTGTGTGTGTGCCTGTGTATGTGTGTAAGCCAGCCTCCTACCATCCCAGCCTGTGAATTATATTGATTAAATTACAATGAAACCCCTGATTATTTTCTCCTTTTCTCTCTCCCTCTTTTTGTTGGCCTTTCCAGGGGCTGTCTATTCTACGGCCCTCCGGGAACAGGGAAAACCCTGGTGGCCAGAGCGCTTGCAAACGAGTGCAGTCAGGGGGAGAGGAAGGTGTCGTTCTTCATGAGGAAAGGAGCTGACTGTCTCAGTAAATGGGTGGGAGAATCAGAGAGACAGCTCAGACTGCTGTTTGACCAGGTAAATCACACGGCATACTGGGAACATTCAAAGATTCAAAGTTATGCTGTCCTGATGATAACCTAGACAGGTTCTAGATATTAACAAGAGACAATGCCATCAACCGGCAATATACAATAAACCTAATGCTATGCCACTGTTTTCACATGGGAACTTAGAGATGGGATAAACAAAAGTCTGTAAAGAACCTTTTTGAATAATGGGTTTTAATTTCTGTTGAATTCCTGTCAGGCGTACCAAATGCGACCTTCCATTATCTTCTTTGATGAGATTGATGGTTTGGCTCCGGTCAGGTCCAGCCGACAGGACCAGATTCACAGGTGAGCTGTTCCTACTGCTGGTTCTTTGGTGCCGGTGGTAGTTCTGTGAGGATATTCAGAGTACAAGAAATGACTTTACATACAACACTATTCATGTTATTTTATCAGTTTGGAAAATCTTTTTATGATGTCTCACCAGAAAGAAAAGTTTGATTTGTAAGTGAATAGGTTGGGGCTCAGTGTCTTGGTCTAGGACACCTCAGTAGGACACACCTTCACAGTACCTTTCACCTTCACTCTTACCCCTAGGCTCCCTGCGTTAAACCTTAAACTGTTGTGAGACGCTTCAAATAGTCATTACTGTCAATTTAATATATGGCATTTGTCTTAGAGACTCAGATTAACATTAGTAACTCTTTCTCTCTCTGTCTCCATAGTTCCATTGTGTCCACTCTCCTGGCTCTTATGGATGGTTTGGACAGTAGAGGAGAGGTTGTAGTGATAGGAGCCACTAACAGACTGGACTCCATTGACCCAGCTCTCAGACGACCAGGACGCTTTGACAGAGAGTTCCTCTTCGGCCTGCCCGACAGAGAGGTCAATTTTCAACTGCACATGGGCTCTAAAGTTGAGACTGAGTCTTAGATAGACATAATTTGGCCGTGGTAGGTTTTAGCAGCAGCCATGTTAAGTCCCTACTAGGCTTTTCATGCTGTACACTGTTTACACTGGTATTATTGACTGTCGCTGAGGCGAAATCAGCTGAGGGGCTCACTGATTTCCTGAGTTGCATATCATCTCTAATTACCACAGGGTTTCCCAGTAATAGCCTTTTTTGTGGCGGATTGCCACAGTATAGAAACGGCCGCCACAAGTTGAAATTAAACCATAATTTAAAATAGGCAAATTCCTATTACTGTGGTACAGTGACGTATTGGCATACATAAGTCACAGTCGCACTGGCTACAGAACACTCCTGTCCCATGCTTTAATTGCCCATGAACACACCACACAAAATGCACTGCTGGAGAGAGATGTCAGGTGAAACACGGTGGCAAATGAAAACTACACATCGAAGCTGAGGAACAGTGTTGTGCCCTTTTTTCACCCCCTGCCCAAAATCTATCTAATCTTCACGTGAATGTGTATATGCTCTACACAGTATCCTGATCCCCTATTTTATGTTGTCATTGATCAGTGATCAGCACATGTTACATGATATAATAGTTATTCTTTTAATAACAGTAGAATTCAAGCGCCAAATATAAGGTTGTTATTATTTCGTTTTTTAATTACAAAGTAATGGTATTGACGGTGTGGAGTAAATAACACCGGTGTTGACCCTAGGACCTTATGCCACTGGTAACACCGACCACCGTGACAAGCCTAGCGCCTATCCTGCTCTATTGCCAGTGCTAATTGCGATACCAACTGATTCTAGGAGAGTAGAAGCAACACAGCACCAACCTGACCAGTTGCAATTGATGTTAATTATTGTTTCCAAAATGTAAATTCCGTTCTGTCTGTCTGTCTGTTCTGGCAGGCAAGGAAAGACATTCTACAGATCCACACCAGACAATGGACTCCTCCGCCCTCTGATGCTTTCCTGGAGGAACTGGCAGATAAGTGTGTCGGTATGTATACTTGCACACACACGCAAAAACACGTAACTTTTTTAAGTCTACTTATTTTATTACAGTACTAAAGAAATGTGGAGGTCTGCGTCCTCTTTGTGACCATAAAACACCAGTCTGTCCTTCGGTATTGTCTCCTAGGGTATTGTGGTGCGGACATCAAGGCAGTGTGTTCTGAGGCCGCTCTTTGTGCCCTACGGCGTCGCTATCCGCAGATCTACTCCTCCTCGCAGAAACTAGTGCTCGACGTCAACTCCATCGCCATTGGCAACAGAGACTTCATGTCGGCCATGGCCAAGATGGTGCCAGCTGCTCAGAGGTATGACCAAGAAAGCTTTATTTTATTGCTAATGTTTATTATCCTCTGGAATCTTTTCATGTTTGAGCCCCTACACTTTTTTGGTATAACCTATGATTTGTCTACACCACACCTCTAGGTCCTTGTACATGCGCGCGGTAGGCATATACTGTACATGTGATTGTATTTGTAATCTCTACCAGTGTTAAATCCATATGAATCTGTAATTCCTAGGGCAGTGGTATCGCCAGCCAAGGCCCTGATACCAGCTGTTCGTCCTCTGCTCAGCACAGCGCTGCAGAGCCTCCTGGACACACTCGGTAGACTGTTCCCCCACTCTGAGCAGGGCCTGAAGAGGAAGAGAGACCAAGGTGGGGTTCTTTACTTTCTTTTCTTTTTATTTATTCTTTCTTTTTTGTTTGTTTACTTTATTTGTTTGTGTATGTTTATTTTATGTTTGTTTATTGAATTATTGTATTTATAAAATAATTTGTAGATCTGTACAATGCACACATCCTCCGTGTTGGTGTTAATAAGTATACACACTGCACACTCAAAGGTATTGGGAGTCAGTGTTGGACTGCTTGGTGTGTGTGTGTGTGTTCAGATGTTCCCTGCGCTGAGGATGATTTGATGTTCAGTGACGATGAGGATTCAGTAGTCTGTTCCAGTGGCCTCCCCTCTCACTGTCAGCCACACCCCAAAACCCCTGCCACTAGAGGACTCCTCAACCTCAACAGGTGGGTTTGCCTTCATACGGGAAGAAATGTTACATTTATTGTATTTGCTTGCATCTATTCCTTTGCTCATTATTGCATTCATGAAATTACTCTTTTCGGACATGACGGAGCCATTCTTTCTATTTCGTTTTACAGTTTTATCCCTGCTTTTTTGTGCGTTTTCTTGATCACTTGTCTGATTAAACTAATACTAGTACTTTTGGAGTGTAGTGTCAATTGATTAGTGACACAAATCTTTTTCTGCTATCCTTATTTCTATTTTCTTACCACCACCCCCTGACCAACATCCCAATTCCTTCCCACTATCCCCCGCTCTGTCTCCCTCCTTCACCCTAGTTTGCCCTCTCCCTCTCCAGTCTCTCACTATGTCTCTACCATTCTATCCCTCCCTCCCCTGATGTCCTACTGTCTTAACCTAATGGAGGCGAGCATGGTGACATTGTATTATGTCAGTTAAATGACAACACTAATTTTTTTCTTTTTCTGGTCCCTTTGTTTGCCTTAACCCCAGCAGTGTATTCAGCCATCCAACATCCTTTTGACCCAGGGTACTTTTTAAGGCCATCCAGGCTCCCTGCCTTCCTGCTCAAATGTTCACTGACAATTTATCTGAACCTCTCCTCATCTATCTCTCTGTCTCCCTCTCTTTTTTTCTCCTCCTTCAGGAGTGTGTTGAGTCAGCCGACCTCCTACCGTCCCAGGCTGCTGCTGGAGGGCAGACCAGGCTCCGGTCAGAGCTCCCACCTGGCCCCTGCTCTGCTGCATGCCTTGGAGAAGTTCACTGTGTACACCCTGGATATGGCTGTGTTGTTTGGAGCCAGTGCCACCGTGCCCGAAGAGACCTGCGCTCAGGTAAACATTGTAACTCGGTAGAAGATGGATAAAATACTATGATAGGTAAAATGAAAAGAAAGAAACCCACTTTTACTGCATCATGTAATTAAAGGTGGCACTCCTTAAAGTTTAGTGGATGCTCCTAAACTCCTTCTGGCGCTCCTAACTATTTGAAGGGTTGGGCAAGACAGTGTTTCCATGTAAAAGGAAAAAAGAGCCCTGTGAGCAGAACCAGAGATGACACATGTGGTGCACACAACTCCTAGTGGAATATCTTTTGTATTTCTGACAAATCATTACGAACATGCTGAGCATCACAACAGCGTCAGAAGTAGTACTTTGCAGCCTTGTCAAATTCAGTGTGTCCTGCTCAGTGGACCTCACTGGCCAAAATGGCTGCTACAAAGATTTTGTAGTTCATGGGCCCTACCTCCTCTCACAGTGGACATTGGGAAATATGTACTACGGACAAATGGTATGAAAAAGAGCCACAGTGAGGCTTTCTTCATGCTGAATGAGTTTTGGAAAAGTTGTGGAAATATGTTGATCTTTTTTCCACAATTATTTAAATAAAAGCCACAGATTTTATTTGTTGCTTATGTAAATGGTCCCTGAAAGTACTCTGAAATGCACTATACAAAACATAAAATCAACACAAAACCACATCAAAATCAATATGGCAAAGTGAAACTAAGCATATATAGTGAATATAGAGTAAAACTAAATGTAACCATTACTCAACAGTTACTATAGATAGAGTAAAACTAATAATCAAACAAAGACTGAAACAAGACACATCAACAAAGTGTTAAAATTTGCAGGACAGAATGTCCAGCATCTAGAAGGATTCTAGTTGAAACCTTTAGTTGGAACCATGTGTCTGATGTGTTTGATGTGATTGTGTCCGCTCACATAGTCTGTTCTCTAAATCTCTGCCAATATCCTGTCAGTGTCCATATGTTGCCCTGATGCCATCACAAATGTTGTGTTACAAATGTGATGCTGTGTCCTCTCATGCACCCTCAAGCTGTCCCAAGGAGATACGTGGCATTCTAGAATCCTTCTAAATACTCCTCTCTCCTATCTTAAGTTCTATAGAGCTAAGCGAACCACTCTCTCTCTCTATCCCGTGCATCCCTTCGAAATCCAGTACATTTAATTTCTGTATATATGTTAATGTTCAATATGTCAACATTCCTGTGTCCTGTAGCTCTTTGTGCAAGCCAAGCGGACCTCTCCCAGTATCCTGTACATCCCCCACATTGGACAGTGGTGGGAGACAGTGGGACCTGCCCTCAGAGCCACCTTCCTCAGCCTGCTCCATTCCATCCCTTCCTTCTCTCCTATACTACTACTGGCTACCTGTAACCTGCCTTACGACCAACTCAGTCCAGAGGTAGGGATACACACACACCATAGGGCTGTGTAATGGTGAATCACGTGATCAATTTATTGATATGTATTTATTGGTGAATATTGTGGTTGTAATATAAATGGTTATACAAGATGGAGCAACAAACGTACAAAAAAGGCGGACTGAAGGGAAAATGAGATGCTAATGCTTGTGGTTTACTGAGTTTGAAGACTTTTTTTTTCTCTGACACAGCAACAGAATACCTTGTTTAGCAGGAACACTTCACCTATGTATGAAAATATTTCAGCCTCTCTTGATTTGGAAATTGCTGTGGTCAATATTGCAATTTCACTATTTATTTATTTATTTATTAATTAAATGTGCGGCCCCCTACACACACACACACACACACACACACACAGACGATCACATTGCCACAGCAGTGAGTACCTTGTTAGTTCATTAAGCATTCATGTTGAGGGTTACTCACCCTTTGTGTGAATCTGCATGACATACACACCCACCTAGATGTTCTCCCTCTCCCCACTCCTCTCCTTTTTCAGGTGCAGGAGTTGTTTCGTTTGGAATACGGGGAGGTGTTCCATGTCCAGGTTCCTACCAGCAGAGAGAGGAGAAACTTCTTTGAGGACCTGATCCTCAACCAGGCTGCCAAGGCTCCTGCCTCCAAGAAGAAAGCTGGTGAGAGATATATGGATTTTGGAAACTAAAATCTGGATTTTGTAACGCCGTTGGCTTTGTGTGGTCTGTTTGTGGGACATTAGACAATTGTCAGAAAATATTCTTACTTCATTTCAGTGCAGCAAACAAATATATAGCTTTGGCAGATATGCTGTGCGTATATTTGCCCATGCTCTGCTCTGCTCTCCCCTCAGTGCTCCAGGCATTAGAGGTGCTCCCTGTGGCCCCCCCGGCGCCCCCACGTCAGCTAACACTGAAAGAGACACAGCGACTGGAGGAACAGGAGGAAGGCACGCTAAGGGAGCTCCGCCTCTTTCTGCGTGATGTCACCAACCGCCTGTCCCAGGACAAACGCTTCAAGGCCTTCACAAAGCCTGTGGATTTGGATGAGGTAGCTGTTCTTTTCTATGCCTTAACAATATTTTTTTCAAGGCCTTCACGAAGTGACTTCACTGTTGGCTTGGAGGGGATAAGGTTTTATTCGTATGTGTTCTATAGTACACTTCATCATGTTTACTTCTTCAAGTCCTTTACCAAGCCTTGGAACTGAGTAAGTAGGGTTTTCCTCCTCTCTCCTACACTGCTCTTCAGTTCTGTTTTACTCTGTGCTATCCTGTTTGCTTCACAAACCTGTTAGCTTAAAGGAGTCAAGCACTGTTTTAATCTACTCTTCGGTATTCTTTTCTGCTCTGCTGTACTGTCTTCATTATATTTTGTTCTGTTTTTTTACACTGTCTCCCTTGAGACCATCACCAAGTCTGTCAACTTGAAGGAGTTGGGCAACAGTAAGAATAATCCACTAAGAAAATAATCATTTGTGAGAATGTATTGGCCTCAGGGAAATCTTTCTGTATATATTCATATATAATTCTGGTTGTTACCAAAGATAAATTAATAATTAAAATTGGTAAAATCACATTCATCGACTAGTAGGTTGTGGTAGTGGTTAGTTAGAACATAGTAAATATATTTTTAAATCTCTTTCTATTTGTCATCTATTCTAGGTGCCAGACTATGCTGAGGTGATCCAGCAACCTATGGACTTATCAACTGTTCTCTCCAGGATAGACCTCCATCGGTACGTAACTGTCAAGGAGTTCCTCTACGATGTGGACCTCATCTGGCAGAATGCACTGGAGTACAATCCCGACAGAGACCCGTCAGGTAAGTTAAACTACACACACACACACACACACACACACACACACACAATACAGTAAAAGTGAATGTAC